>CAOKZL010003122.1:0-122896 GCA_948472985.1 Iguana delicatissima
GGGCTCTGTATCATTCTCTCAGAAGTCAAGACAATTCTAAGCCTATACGGCTATAACATTAAGCAAGAGATGATATTTAAGCATTTGTGCTCCTTTTGAATCAAAACTTGCCTCTCCTTGGTGCTGTTAAACCATTTTTGTGAGAAGTTAGGGAGGAATTGTGCAAAGGCAAGGAGGACATGCTAACCAAAGTCCTCTGTCAGAGTCAGCACTTTGAGATAGAGAATGAATTAAAAAGATTGCCTGGAGGTATGGAAGGAGAAAGGAGAAAGGCCTAAGCTACCTAGTGATTTCATCAAGTGGTCTCCAGAAACTGAAGACAGCCAGAGTTTTGACTGATACTTCAGGTAGACTCTGCCCCAGAACCAATTACCTTTGAATTTGGAATAGTCTGAAAGCATCTCAGGTAAGAAAATAATCAGGAAGTTCTCTAAAACAAACAAAGAAAAAACTGTCTATAAACAAAGGATGTTCACTTGGACTTCCTGAGAAACTTTACCCAATACTTGTTTTAAACAAAACGTAGTCATCCCAAGTACACACTTAAGAAACACTTCAGAGAAGTGTTAACTTGATCACCCTTGTCCCAAAGGGCATGCTGGGAGAGAGAGAACTGTGTGTGTGTGTGTATGTGTGTGTGTGTTAGGGGGTGCTTTCCAATATTTCAATAGTTTAATCAGTTTTCGAGCAAACTTGGTGGTGGGTCCTAGCTAACCCTTTCATCTAAAGGTGGATGGTCAAAGAGGTTCACATACATACACCTTTATGGTTTGGCAGAGGTGGTATATGGACATGGCTACCTCTTAGCAGAACACACATGTACACACGTTTCATAAATGAAATAGGAAACAGCAGCAATGTGTTCTACACAATTCTCATAAAGCATTCATTTTTTTAAAAAAAAATACAGATAATTATTGCCTGTGGCTACAGGTGCATTTTTTTTTATTTAAATACAAAGATCTCCATCAAAGTTGCTGAAATGGCAGCCTTAAGATAACCTCATGTTCTGAGGTCTATGTTATAGTTCAGGCAAGGCCAAATGGTAGCCTTGGGACGGATCCAGACCTTGAAGCAATAGTATCTGCTTCTCCGCCCCTTGACTTAAAGATTGGTTAGAATGAGGTCATACTTTCAAATATGTGGATTTTTTAAATAACAAAAGTTGTGAAATGCGCTCTACATAACTTGCACAAAGCATTTTTTGAAAAGTACAAGGCACATATTTTATTTCCCCTCAAAATCCTCTTTCACAAAGGAGATAGGGTAAAATACTTCCCTCTCCACATGTTCAGTGTTTGCAGAAATTTTACACCTCTGCTTCTGAACAGGAAATGCATAGAATTATGTTGTAAAATATAGAGCTCGGGGTATTATGTAAGCACTCACTGATTCCACGGTGAGTACCCTATGTTTAATGAGTAATGTTATCTGTCTGCAGCAGTCACATGTTTTTGAAAATTGCATAGAAATCCAGATTTAGGCAGGTATGAGAGAAATCTGTTGCTACTTGGCAGGAGGAAAAAACAACAGGTCACATTGCATGTCCTTTTTTTTTTTACCTGAACACACACACAGATATGTTTACAGAGTGTAAAAATGAATTGATATGCACCAGGGGTCTGTCTACTCTGAGTGCCAATGTTCTACACAGTAATTGTTCCAATCAGTGCGGATGCTACTTGAAAAGAGAGAAATACAGGAAGATTGTTTTTAAAAATCCACACCCACGCTCTTTCCAGTCAAACGAAACCTAAGGCACTGTTGCCTGAAAGAGAACCCTGAATCATGCAACAGGTTCTGGCAGGTTCAAGTAATAACTGAACAAGTTCATTGCCATTAAGCTTTTCTGGCTGAGAGGTCTGTGTTTGCACCATTTGGGGAAATATAGTCCCTTTCCACACCTTATCTTTTTTCAGCACTGAGGTGCGGGGATTGCACAAGCAGCCTCTGGTGAGAGGCTCTTGTGTCCCTGCTGCTTCAGCTCTGCATGAGCTGCCTGCTCATGTGAGAGCCCCGCTCTTCCTTCCGCAGTGCAGCCTGGGAGTTTCCCAGGCTGCACAGGGGCAGGAAGCACGACTGGTGCAAATCTGGAGGCTCTGCACACCAGGTAAGTGCGCGTGGGGCTTGGGAGCAATGCACGATCGTGCACCATTTTCAGCTTCCAGACAAAAATGAAAAGGTATGCGATTGGTGCCTGCCGGCCCCTGGAGTGTCGTACGATTGTGAGTGTGTCGTGCAGGTCGCTCCGCACAATCGCGCAACTCTCCAGGCGCCCTTTCATATGGCAAATGCCATGCGAAAAGGGCCATAGTATGGCTAGGTGACAGAGAATAAACCAGGAAGTACTGATTTTAAAAAAAACCTCTCTAACTATCTTGCTGATAAAAATAAAAAGACTCAAAAAACAGTCGTGGGAGGAGCTGGCAACTTTTCTATAATTACTAAAATATCATCTGGATCTAAAAATCACCATCTCCTGATACATTTGGCAAATGAAGATGAGCAATTTAAAAAGTTTTGGCAGATTTTTATCCTATCTAATATATAAAAATCAAAGTTTATTTGTCTGTATCAGGTTCATATGATTGGCTGCCTAAGAAGATTCTATGGAATGCTGGGGTTTGCAGTTTAGGGAGGGGACTTTAGAATTCCCAGCAAGAGAGCTCTTGGACCTCAGTTAATTGTGTCTGTCTTGAATAGGCCGGTTTCTATGGAGACAAGGGCTAGCAGCAAGGAAAAGGGAAGTGTATCCCTTCAGGAACCCAACCTCTGTATGCTAATAACTCTGAATACAGATTGGATTGGGGAATATGGAGAAAAGTTACAGGTACTGGACAAGACAATTTGCGGAATTAGAGACACAGGATCTCAAATTTTTCTTTTTCTTTTTATAATTTTATTGCAATTCCAACATATAAAACACACATTTCTCATTGTACATTTCATTGAATTATTTCTACTGTCTTCCACTCCTCTCTAGATTTCATTCTCTGTTATTTCTTTGACATGTCAATGTTATGTATCACAATATATTGTTAATATAAGAAGATAGTTCCTGCTTTTCCACCCCCATATACTTGTTCCATGATATTCAACTATTTATCACCTCCTATAAAAATTCTCTACCATGAACTATGCATTGTCTTCTGTCAGAACCCAGCAAATATCCAAAATAATTTGCCATTCTTTATTAATCTCATTGTCTGATTTCCCTTTTAATCTCTGAGAGACTATATCTGCGTTTAGTTATTATGATATCTCTTGGTAATTTCCTCTCTCTCACTACTCTGGAGGATACTCTGTCAATATATGCCTCCATCTTATCTTCATCAATGTCTAGATATTCTGCTAATGCCAGTACAATTTTTTCATATAAATTCTCCACGCTAGACTCAGGAACGCCGCTAAACCTAAGACGTCTGTCTCGATATCGTAATTCTTGCAGTGTTATCTGAGATTCGTCCTCTTGTTGCTTCCCTTTTACTTCAGTCATCTCTGTTTGCACATGTTTGACTTGATCTTTTATCTCTTTGGTCTCAGTTTTTGATTTTGTTACATCCTTTGTTATATTTTCCAGTTTCTTCCCCAGCTTGTCAATTTCATGTTTCATGTCTGTTCTCATCTCTTTCCTTGTTTCCTTTAACTCCTGTCTAATATCAGGATCTCCAATTTTTCTAACAAATATTACCTATGAGAAAATAAAAATCCTGGGTGACACTGAGTATAAACACTAGTATTAGATAAAATTTTACATTGTTTTTGGAGTAAGTTTGGGCCACATTTAAAGATAAGCAACCCCAAATAGAGAGAGCAGCAGCAACCTAGACATTGCCCAACAAAAGTTATCCCTCTGGACTGCAGGCAGAGTTGGCAGTCACAAAGGTCACCTGGTCACCTTTGTCTCCACTCTAAAAAAAATGTATGTCTAAAGAAGCCCTGGTGGTGCAGTGGTTAAATGCCAGTACTGCAACCACAAGGTTATGAGTTCGATCCTGCCAGGTTCCAAGGTTGACTCAGCCTTCCATCCTTTCGCAGGTCGGTAAAATGAGTACCCAGCTTGTTGGGGGCAATTAGCTAAAAATACATTGTAAACTGCTTAGATAACACTCAGTTGATAAGCGGTATAGAAATAAATGCTATTGCTATTGCTATTTCACTACACTGTAATTCTATTATCAGTTAATGATTATTTCTTAACTAGCATACATACCCAGTGTTGTCCAGGATTTCATTTTCTCATAGGTAATAGTTGTTAGAAAGATTTCAAATCCTGTGTCTCTAATTTCCCAAACTGTCTTGTTAAGTACCTGTAACTTTTCCCCATATTCCCCAATCCAATCTGTATTCAGAGTTGTTAGGCTCTGAATAGCAACTGGACTGAGCTCTCTGGCTGAGAATTCTGAAGGCCCCTCTCTGATCTGCCAACCCTAGGATTCCATAGAAACTTCACAGCCAGCCTCACACAGCCAATCATATGAGGTCTTTGCCTGCCTGACACGGATAAACAGACAAGCTCACTCACAAATTTTGACTTTTATATAGTAGACTACGTATTTACCCAATGTTGCCCAGGATTTTATTTTCTTCTTAAGAACTCATTGAATTGTCTTCTCCAATATCTGTAACTTTCCCCATATTTCCCAATGCAGTGTGCATTCAGAGTTGTTAACATATGGAGGTTGGGTTCCTGAGGGAATATACTGTCCTCCTCCTTGTTGCTAAGCTTCATCACCATGACAACTGGCCTATTCCAGTACCTGTATCATTTTCCCATATTCCCCAATCCAATCTGTATTCAGAGTTGTTAACTTAACAGAGGTTTGGTTTCTGAGGGAATACACTGCCCTTCTTCTTGCTTCCAGGCCTCATCTGCATAACAACCTGCCTGAGGCCCAAGAGCTCTCTAGTTGAGAATCCTAAAGGCCCCTCCCTGAACTGCCAACCCCAGGATTCCATAGAACCTTCACTGCCAGCCAATCATATGAGGTCTTCTTCCTCACACAGCCAATTGTATGAAGTCTTTGCCTGTCTGATGCAGACAAACTCACAAACTTTTACTTTTATATATTAGATTAGTGGGTATGAAGTGTGAATGCAGAAGCCAGAGCAGATTTCAGAATTGGCAAAGATGAAGTGCTTTCTACAAATGGAGATACAGGAAAGAGACCATGGGCTTTGGTTAGTCAGTGCCTCCCTCACCTTTATATACCAACATCAGTTGGCCCTAAAGTGTTTTGTGTACAGGAAGCCCCTACCTTTTGAAGTCCCACTATCTGATGACTCACTCTCAATGCTTCCAAATTAAGGACAAGTTCCATTAATTTGATGGGGGCTAAGCTCTTTCATCAGTTCTTGCCTAGGGAGGCTTGCTTGGAACCGCTTGCATGCATGTGCTTCTTGCAAAGTGAGCTTAGATGGGAGGAAAAGATGCTAAGCTGGCTGAGAGACTTTGCAAACAGTGTGTGTTCAGCCAGTCCCACATAAGCATTCACAGGTCCCTCAGGATCCGTACAGCAGAGTACAGTACATGGCTTCTGCTTTTTAACCAACTCATTTTCTGACAGTGCTCTAGTCCCTGAGCTGTCAGATAAGTGGGGGAATACTGTAGTCACATGAGACTTGTATCCATGTTTGGGAGGTGGCCTAAGTTTATGTCCTTATTTAGGCATAACACTTTGGGCCAGTCATTTTCTTTCAGCCTCATCTACCATACCTTGGAGCTGTGGTAAAAAGTGAGGAGAAAAAGGAGCTGTGTAAGTTGCCCTGACCACATTGAAGGACAGATAAATAAACATTTTGTGATTTCTTCTTTGGTAGATGTTGTAGTATGAATTCTGTTAAATTGACCTGTGGTGACCTGGCACCATAAAATCATAGAACTGGAGTGGACCACAAAGGTTATCAGAATCCAAACCTCAGCCACATAGGAATACACAACTAAAACACCCCTGAAACAGACCCATCTAACCTCTGTTCAAAGACTTCCAAAGATGGAAAGTCCACCATTCTCTGAGGCAATCAATTTCACTGTCAAACCGCTCTTACAATAATATGTTTAGGTGGAATCTCTTGTCTTGTAATTTGCATCCATTGATTCATGTTCTAGTCTCTGGAGCAGCAGAAAACAAGCTCATGCCATCTTCTACATGATATCTCTTCAGAGATTTAAAGAGAGCTAACATCTCACCTCTGTCTTCTCTTGTACAGGCTAAACATACCCACCTTCCAATGTCATCCCTCGTAAAGCTTGGTTTCCAGATCTTTGATCATGAATGAAAAGGAACTGATTGACGCAAAAGACTTGATAAGAACATGTTGCTGTTGCTCCTATCAGCTCAGCCTTCCCTGACTTAGATCCTTGGAGATCAGAACTGGGAACCATGCGGCCCTGCAGGTGCTGGTGAACCCATCATCCGTAGATAATTATGAAGAATGCTGGGACCTGGAGTTCATTTGGAGGGCCCCATGTTTCTTATCCTTCATCTGTATGTTTTGTACTGCCTCAGCTGATATGACCAAGAGAGAGGCATCACTGGAGTTGAAAACCAAAATATCTGCAAGGCACTGGGTTGGAGGAGCCTGGCTTAGACGAACAGAGCAAATTTGTGTTGATTCTGCCTCTTAACCTCAACTGACAAGGATCAGTCACCTGGCCTTCTTTGCTTAGATGGTGGCAGTGGCTTGGTAGGGTGAGCGGAACTGTAGCAACAACATCCTTGGGATGCATCAGCTGTTATTGCATAGTGATGAATTTTTGAGGAGAAGGATTGATAAGAGAAGAAAAAAAAATTATCAACCCAGTAGAACCTGATGACCAGCATTGTATAAAACAGATCCATCTACAATTTACTGTGAAAAGAAAGAGCTACCATTCATAAAGGATTTGTCTTCCTACTGGTGTAAATTTTCTGTCGGGCAAAAAATTCCCTTGCTGATGGAGTCCAGATAAATCTGCTATGAAATGGATCATCCAACTTTGGCATCACTTTCTGATTAATGGCTTAATAGCAGCTCCAGCAAAGAAATTCACAGACCAGAAACAATGGAATTACATTAATATTGCCATGAGCAGCTGCTGGTGCTAGATGAGCCAGCACAAATATTTAAGCATAAAGTATTACATTATTAATGGTAACCAGTCAAGCCAAGAATGACTGAGAATATTGGCACTTTAGACCTGCAGAAAATACATGATTTCTCCCTTTCCTCAAAATGGTATTAGTGATTTGATCCTGCTGGAAATCTTCAGTGTGATTACTTGAGGCAGGAAAAGAAAAGAAAAGAAAAGAAAAGAAAAGAAAAGAAAAGAAAAGAAAAGAAAAGAAAAGAAGGGAGGTAATTACAGCTTTTGTGAATGAATGGGCAGATGGTGGATTCACACAGAAACGTAGGCCATATCCACTCTATACTGTTATAGTGCTATTATTCCACTTTCACATCCTTTGGAATCCTGGAATTTGTAGTTTAGAGAGGAGAATTTAGAATTCTCAGCCAGAGTGCTCTTTGGCCTCAGTAAACTACAAACCCCAGAATTCCACAGGATGTTGAAAGTAGAATAATAGCATTATACCAGAGTAGGGTGGAAATGGCCATAGACATAACATTTGGCATATATGAAAAAAACATTTGTGTTGCCACGTGTTAGAAACCTTGAGTATTCAGGTTTCCCAATTACATGGAACCCTTTCTCTACTTATATTTTTCAGTACATTGCAGATATGTGTTTGAATGCATAGGGGGGTAAGGTGGTCCTATTTGGGCACAGAGGGCAAACTCCCACTCAAGTCACTGCCCTGACCAGCAAAAACAGCGACTTGATTTAAGTAGAATAAGTAGTGTGTATGTGTGTTAATGTGCTTGTTTGTTCTAGAGTCCTGACCTTCAGTGCATCTCCTCTTCACGCTTACGCATATGTGTATTGAGATTCTCAGTATATGTGTTGGGCATGCATGCTCAGAGCAATTCCCTCCTCCATAATCAAAATTTTGGTTTGACACAGAGGCCATAAGGTGGGCTGCTCCCTTTTTCCAGGACCAATTGTCTTTTTTTAAAACTGAGGTGTTGATGCAGGGTATCCATAGCCAATCACTATCTTATGTTGCATTTTGCACAATGTTGCATTTATGCATAGCATGCATCTTGGTCCTATGTGACTTAATAGTTTTGCTTTCTCAATCTGCTTGTTCCCATCACAACCAAGAGAGAGCAGCAGAAGGTGTACAGCACCAAGAGCTCTTGCTATTCCTCTTACAGTGAGGTTTTTTTTGTGTGTAAAGAGAAAGAGATTGAATGTTGTGTATATGAAAATGGTATGTCTGAGAGAGGAGATTGACTTTAGTTAATTGGCTACATGGCTGTTTCTTAAGTGTTGCTCTTCACATTGTTCTGATATATATATATATAGCAATAGCATATGTATTTCTATACTGTTTATCAGCTAAGTGCTCTCTAAGCGGTTTACAGTGTGTTAACTAATTGCCCGCAACAAGCTGGGAACTCATTTTACCGACCTGTGGAAGGATGGAAGGCTGAGTCAACCTGGAGCCCAGCAGGATTGAACTCACAACCTTGTGGCTGCAGTACCGGCATTTAACCACTGCGCCACCAGGGCTCTCTGGCTTCCCATGCTGCTTCTTTCCATTTCACTCTCTGTTTCCCCTCTAGACTACAGTAGGACTATTTTCTTGGGATATTTCCCATGCTATTGTGTAGTGTTGCTGTCTGTTTCTTGGGATATTTCCCACATTACTGTATTGTTTTGCTGTCAAAGATAGCATTGGTTGCTTCTCAGACTTCTTTAAAATATGAGGATGGATGTATCCAAGTGCACCCTACATTGTGCTGGTCACTCGTCCTCTCAGCTGCAAACAAAATAAATGACAGCACTGTTTTGCTATGTGTGTGGATTTTGTCACTCTGTGTACCCATCTGTGGGGCTCTGCCTTAAATGTGCATTAATGAAAAAATGGAAAATGGGCCATCTCACAGGCAGAAAAATCAGTTATTTATCGGACTGTTTAGGAGAATAGATATTTGAAGTTTAAGGCTGACCATGACCATGTAAGAAAGGATGAGAAAATGTTTGTCACCTTATCTTTGAACGCCAACCCCATTCTTTCCACAAATTAAGTAAGTGGATTCGTATTTTGACAAATGGTGAAAATGATTACTTTGCAGGGAATACAAACGGTGGCTGAGATCCTGTATGGCACAATGCAGCTTAATGTTACGTCTGCTCTCTTAACATCTTCCGGACTTAGTTTAGCCTCTGCAGCAGCTCCCCTTTCCACAGCTATATATGAAATGATTACATCACCCACTAACACCAATTGTCATTTTGTTACAGGGACATAGCCAGACAGTTTTCAAAACAAAACCAAAACCAAAAACCAAAACAAAACAACCCCAACCAGATATGTGTGGATATGCGTATTCATAAGATATGCTTGTGTATGCACTAATAGGATGCCAGCCTATTCACACTCCAAACAGGGTGGAAAGATGCATGAACATGTGCAAAACTAATGTAGGCCAGCAAGTCCTCTCTCTATTGCTTCAGGCACCCAGAAACATGTAGCTATTTACTGTGGCACACAGAGGCATAGCCTCAAAGTAGGAGATTCTTGTTGTGGGTTGTGATGATCAGATCCAAACTTCTATTAAGTTGAATTCTGGGTCACTTCCAATAAAGAAAAAAAAAGCCTTATGTTTGCCTGAAAAGAGAAAGCCAGATAGAGCCTAAACGTGCAAGAATTGCCTCCATACCCATTTGAGCGCAAAAAATGTCCAGATTATTTGAAAAGCCATCTCTCTCTTTAAATATATGTGTGTGTGTGTGTGTGTGTGTGTGTGTGTGTGTGTGTGTGTGAGAGAGATCTTGTACTTGTATCTTGAGATCTTGTACTGTCTTGTACTCTTCTGTAAATATAAGAGATATATAAATACATATATTTATAAATATATATATATCTTATATTTACAAAAGAGTATATATATATTTATAAATCAATCTATCTATCTATCTGTCTGTCTGTCTGTCTGTCTGTCTGTCTGTCTGTCTGTCTATCTATCTTATATTTACAAAAGAGTACAAGATAGCATATGCTTTTAATATTATATATGCTTATATGCTAGTAATATTTAAATTTCTTTGTTTAGAACAATGTTGTCTGTCAAGAATATTAAAATGTAGCATTGAAGGTTAAGTAATCTATTTACGCCTGCTGCACTATTTGAAGATTGCTATAATATTTTGTTGAGCGATACTGAACAGTTTGAATGACTGTGTAGTATGTCCTGAAATCATTCATATATTGGTAAATTACAGTTGATAGCAGCTATGAGTTTAAAAAAAAAATTAAAATGGTTGTTTAGATGGAAATAAAGGTATCTTACATTTCTAATCTTTGAATGCAAACCCATCAAAAGAAAGTTTTTGGAAGAACGCTTATATAAGTTAATTATAAATGGAGACTATGTATAACAATGTTAGATTTAAAGTAATATATTTTAAGGAAGTCATGGTTGGACTAACTAGGGAGAAGATTTTTACCTCCATTTATAATAAGTAGAATTGAATTGAATTTTTTTCTTGTATAATTTCTTTTTCTTTTTATCTATTTTATGTTAATTTCTATATAAGAGATTATTAGAGTTAATTTGTTTATATTATTCTCCAATAAATATATTTTTTTAAAAAAAGAAAAACCATATCTCTCTATATGACCCTTTCTGTGCTCTGCAGGGGAAAGCTTTTTCTTTCAGTCCCATCACTGTTCCAGGAACGCTTGGTGAAGACACGAGAGAGAGCTTTCTGGGTGGCTGCTCCCAAGTTAGGGAACTCCCTTCTCCAGTAGGTCTGGTTAGCCCCCCTCTCTGCTGTCTATCTGCTGACAGACACAGACCTTTTTATTTAAAGATGCAATTGGTTTTTAGTGTGTTGTGGCAGACAGAACTTTTAATGATGAGACAGTGTAGTGTTTTTATTTTATTATGTTTTAAATGTATTTTCAATGCTGTTTTTAACTTTGTGTTGTTCTTGTGTGCCTTCAAGTTGTTTCTGACCTGTGCTGATCCTAAAGTGAACCTATCATGGGGTTTCCTGGGACTGAGTGTGTGTGATGAGCTCAAGGTCACCCAGTGAGTTTCCACAGTCAAACATGGAATTGAACCCAGGTCTGCAGCGTCATAGTCCAGTGCTCAAATCACCATACCATACTGGCTCTTTGTTTTTTAAATTGAGTTATAGTTTAATTCTGTGTCAATGACTAAGAGTTTTTTTTAAAAATTATGTTATGTTTTGAAACAGGTTGTACGCTGCTTTGAATCTTATGCTGGGAGAAATGAAGGATAAAAATTAAATAAATAATAGCCATCCAAAGTTTTCCCGAGAGGGAATATGTGACCCCCAGGCCTGACAGTTGCCCTCTCCTGACCTACAAGAAGGAAAGCCCCAATGGCTGAGCAGCACTTTTCTTGGTCATAATGAGTTTTATTAGAAGTCAGCACCAGTGAGTAGAATGGAACATATTGCCTAAAAGACCACACAGGACTTCAATCTTACATGTTGGCTTTCTGTGGATTACAAATCACTCATACAGCCCCATTACATTCAGCAAGATCAATTTCCCTTCCTAACATTAGGAGAAATTAAAATGGCTGGGGACTTAGCATATATCATCCTCTAAATCTAGCATACTCCTCCTCTCTCATTAGCTGAAATACAAGCATCTTCAGCTGGCCTAAAGATGTAGAGGAATGAAGATGACTGGGAAGCCCATGTATAAAGTTTCTGTTTATTCTCTTTAGATGTGGCTGCTGTTAAACAGCAGGTGGTTGTTGCTTGTTGCCATTATCTTGTGCCAGAACTCTTTTGGTAACCTAAGCATCACTAAATTAATTTTGTGAAGTCTGCTAAGGAGTGGTTTCACTTCCTTTATGCAGAATTTCAGTGTCAACTGTTCTAGAAGTTGGCAAGTTATTATAGAGTTGGAAGGGAACCAAAGGGACATCTAGTCCAATGTTCTGCCAGAATCTTGTGCCAAAACGCCCTTGAGAAGTGGTCATCTAACACTGTTTAAGCACCTCCAATAGAGAAGAGTCCAACACCTTCTGAGGTCATTGTTCTGTCCAGCCAGCCAGCCACAGTTCACAGTTCTCCAATTGAGTCTATCACAGAAACCACAGACAAGGTTCACAAAAGCTTATAAGTCAGTTACCATTTTTTTGTTTCAGCAATCCAAGTCAGTAATAAATTCAGAGTGTCAGTTCATGGGAATATCCAGCAACATAGTGAGCGCACAAAGCAAAGGTCAAGGTTTTCCAGGAACATAAGCCAAGGATCCAAAGAATACATTGCTTCTACCAATTGTCTACAACCAATTTCTCCCCGCCCCATTCCTTGTATTTATTTGCCAAGAGCCTCCCCCAGTTGTTTGCCTGATTAATGTATCTTCTCTATTTAAATGCTCTGAGGCTCTGTAAGGCCGTGCTTTGGGGCTCCCTGATATCAGTATGGTTTGGAATGGGCACCATATTTAATTGGCAACACATTTTAATTGGCACTGATGTCAAAATCCAACCTGAAGGTGACCGGGAGATCAAAGTAGAAGAGGAAGAAACCTGACTGTAAACATGAGGCCACAGGCAGATCAGCCTAAACACCCTGTTGATATAACCTAGGTCAATTATCAGGTAAATCACTGCTTTTCCAGAGAATAAAAGAAGCTGTAATTTCCTGGAGAATGCCATTGTGAGAAGCCCACCAGGACACTGATTGACAGATACCCATCCCCTGTATAGCTGGACTCCTTCCTCTTTCTTGAAGCACCCACAATACAGAGCTATTACAACAGTCATCATGTCTTTGTTATCCAAACATTGCAAACATTAGTGGGTTGATATTGAATTGTCTGTGTTGCAACTCCCATTGTTCCACATCTGAAACTGCACATTCCTTCTACTGCCACAGACTATTTTTTAGGTACAAATACTCCTGATTTCAGGATGCTCAGTGCAGTCTCTTGAAGGTCTACCTGTCACTCTGTCCATTTGGCTCCTGAATGAGAACTGTCCTTAGGTTCTACCTAAGTAAGCCACATTTCAACTTCTTCACTGCTCTCCTGGACTGGTAATTATAACCCCCCCAAACCCTCAGCCTCTCTATCCATAATTTTTCCCCTCCTTTCTCCTTCAGTTTGCTCTTGTGTGAATGTGTGACTGTGTGTATCTTGTGTGCATGCATGAGTGAATTCCCCTCAACAAAACACATTTTTAGCTTACTTTTGAATCTCTGGCTGGTTCTTTTCCTGCGTAAGCCATTGGTAGCAACATTGGTAACAAGCTCTCGCTAAGTTGCCCCCTTCTCGCAAGCCTCCTTTTAAGCTAATTAATTCCCCACTTTTGCAATGAGGTACTGGCATCGCGAGTTGGCCCTTGTGGCACCCACGTTTTGGGGTAACAGTTCATGTGTTTTCCCTTTCTCATCTACGCCAGGCTGCAGTAAATATTGTCCTGTTCATACCTGTGTGTTGTGGCTGTTGGGGAGGATCCTGTTTGTGTTTGCACCTGAGGAGTCCTGGGGCTGGGGCATGATAGTCATGATAATAAAGTCCAAACTTTGCAAGACTGCTGTGAGGGCATGGTCTGAGGCTGCATGATACAGCCACTGTGCTGAAAACTAAGTAGGCCTGGGTTTGAATGACAATTGGATGGGAGACCACCCGAGACCCCTATATATAGCACCTGGATAGGATTCCATGATAAAAGAACAGTGGAATGTACAGGTTACAGACAAACAGATATAAAAAAGCTTATTAGATTCAAGTTTTAAAGCATAGGGACTCTTGAAGTGAAATCAAATAGCAGTTCTAAAACAGCAACTGAGAAGACAGATTTACACAGAACCTAATCACTCTCCTGTAGGAGTACATTAAGAAAAAAAAAGAATTTAAATAGAACCTCTTCTAGAGCAGACCAAAGGCCTATCTCAGGGGTGGGCAAAAGGAGGACTTCCAGAGGTTGTTGGATTGCAACCTTCTTCCCATATCTAGTTTATGCAGTGGCAAATCCACTAATTTGACATACAAATCAATACAATGCATGTTACTTTTTTTATGGTGAGCATCTTTCAGGTGCTGGGTTATGTGATGAATGAGGTGCCACCATACCACTATGCCACAATGTCAAAATCTGGCCACTAGGTGGGGTACTTATGGTTACTATTGACATGCACAAACTAGCATGGGAGGGATCTACCATTTATGTCATGGGCTGATCCTTCTCCCCACTCCCTTGGTTAGACCACCTGGGATCAATCTATTTAAAGGCAAGAAAAAGTGGGAAGGGGCAAACACTGAAAAGACTTGTGGTTTTTGGAGGACACAACCACGCTTCTACTGTCACTGCCACAACTCTAGAAGCAACATGCCCATGGTGGAAGTGACAGTCTGTGGTATGAGAAAACTCGGGGGTGGGGGAATCAACTTCATCAAACTGCAGTTGTTTTGGTTTAGAAGGGAAGGGTAAGAGTAACTGTGACATAATGAATCTGAACTGGTTTGCAGTATCTGCTTAGATAAGAATGTTTGCTCTGATGTTCTACAACGGCTTTACCAAGCAGCTTTCAAATATGAGGTGACATTATTCTTTAATAAAGCCAGTCCACTATTAGTCCACATAGTTCACTGTAAAATCAATTCACATTGTTTATCACAAGCCTTTTTTTCCTCACTAGCATGGATTTCTTTTATCTAAATGGCCTGGGGGTAGTTATAGTGTTTAAATTACTGAATGTTTAGGAAAACAGAATGTAAGAGTAAAAGAAGACTAAATTTGGAAAGAGGGAGTGGTTAGTATAATCCTTCATTCCAGTTATGCTGAGCAGGGGAAATTCACTGCTGGTTTCTCAAGGAAATGGATATACCACTGGCCAGGGTACCCATTGGATTTGTTACTAGAGGAGCAGGGAAGCTACATTTGGTCTTGTGCTTCTTCCCGCCACAGTTTCTCCAGGTTGTCTGAGAACATTACTGGTGTTGAACCTCTGTATTTGGATGACTGCCATACAACTTGGGGGCAGGTCCAGGAACAGCAGCTGCAAAACTGAGAGCAGATTCACTTTATAGCCACTTTTGCCAATGACTGTCCCCAGTTAAACATGACTGGTAATGACATTCCACTGCTCAGGAAGCCAAACTGTACCAGCAGAACCAGTGATGTGTTTGTCTTGCTATCATGCCTCCCAATGTGTGTGAAACATACAGAGAAATAAGAAGTTCAAAAGCTGGGCAAAAGTTTCCCTCAGTAATTCTTTCCAATAATTGTATACATTTAGGAAGGGACAAAATGAGGTGAGAAAACTAATTGGGGACAGTACTTTCCAGTTTCAGAACAACCTAACCTTATCCCCTAGATCCAAGATCCAAAGGTAGTAATCTGAGGTTAGTTGATGGCCTTGAAATTTAAACATGTTTACCTGAGGCCTGAAAACTGGACCTCATAATCTTAATTTAACAGTCTAAATTTTGTTAGCACCATCCAGAGTGGTCAGTCTTGCAGCTGCCTTATTTTTCCCTGTATTCATAACCTTATTTAAGAAAATACACAGAGAACAAAACAACACAGGAGCTCTGCTGTATCAGACTAGAGGTCTGTCTAGACCAGCATTGTGTTTCCCACTACAGCTACCACATGACTCTGGAAAACCAATAAATGGGACGTGATAGCAATTGACTTTTTACAGTTGTTTTTTTCTAGATGCTGCATCACAAACAAAGTGTGTTTAACTTATAGGGTTCACTGTATTCCATACTGTGGCTCTATGCTGCACTTATCCTGTAGATCAAAATTGTTGTCATGCCTACATTTAAGCTCTATACTTAAAGCCTTTATTTGTGGATGAGATCTTTATTATGGAAATGGATTATATGCTAAGTGTATATCCACTCTTCGCCATTCTCTCTCGCCCACGGTTTAACAGATGACACTCTCTCTATAACACCAATTACCACTGTTCCAAAAGATAAGATTCATATGGTTAGCCATCAGCAGATGTACATACCAAGTTGCAATACCAAGTGCAATCTGTCTCTATTTCAATCTAGCATTAGTTTCTTGATGGCCTCTATACTCCAGAGCTACAGTCACTGCTTTCTTCCCCAGTTTTCTTGGTTTCCTAGGAATCTACTGAACCTCTACTCATATGCATTCTGAGGGCTTTATTTCTGTGTTATTTCTAATTTTCTGAAATTATCATGAAGTTGTATCCTCAGTGCAGAATTATAGCATTCTGACACTGCTTTAACTGACATGGCTGTATCCTACAAAATCCTAGGAATTGTAGTTTGGTGTGGCATCGAGCTCTCAGACAGAGAAAGCTAAACATCTCACAACTCTCAGGATTCTGTAGCACTGAGTCATGGAAACTGAAATCATGTCAAAATATTATAATTCTGCAATGTGGATCCACTCATCAGTATTCAGTTGATCAAAGCTGCTTCTTTACGTTAAAGTATTCCCACAAAAGAAAGACTAACATGTTGCATCATCTCTTTCTGTGGTTCTGTAGCTCACTCACCTTAACTTTGATTAGGCAATGCTATCTGGCCCAGACTGCTTAAAAATGGAAACAGATTTTTTTTTTAAAAAAAGTATTTTTTATATGTTGCCTCCCCCTTGGGAATCCAAATTGCTTTCAGAAGATGAGAAATCAATAATTTCCATTTTGCAGAGGGGAAAAATATCCGACTAAATGACTTGTGCAAGTTCTTCCAGCTAGACAAAGACCAAAACAAGGATAAAGCTCCCATCCTTCATCTTTCTGAAATTCTTGTTAGAACTAATAGGATGTTTACAATATAGAAAATGTTATGAAGGGGCGGGGGGAAGAGAACCCTTTCTGGCTCAGCATGACTTCCTTCTTTGTAGATTTTCGGTCTCTCTTGAAACCGCAGGCAAGATCCATTTCAGTCTTGTGATTAAATTTCCCCCTCTCCATTTAAGTCTTTCCAGTAGAGTCGGCTGAGATTTCCACAACCTTATTACTGTCCTTCTCCTGGTGAGAGAGAGAGAGAGAGAGAGAGAGAGAGAGAGAGAGAGAGAGAGAGAATAAACAAGCATTGACTGTGACCTCACACTGACTTTTGCTTCCCTTTCAGAGAGGGAAAACATTGTTACAGACCCCTTTTGGAAATCTTTCTATTTCTCTGGGGTTGTCACCTCAAGCCTGAGGGGTTAGCTAAAGAATTGGAGTGTACTGTCTATATCCATTTGTGCATGCTGCATTGTTGTCTGAATGGCTTTGCTTGGTTCCCCCACCCTGTACCTATAAATGCAGCACAGTCCACCAAGACCATGGGCATGTATTTTTGCTTCCTCCCATTTATTTTTTCATTGGCCACATTTCTTCAAAATAAAGTACGCACATACACACACACAAAACTGGTACCACTTCAGCAGTAAAGACCAATGTTGATTGGCTTTGGTATTTTCTAATTATGCTGGTACATTACCTACATCCAGATATTTTCCCATACTAAATACAGCCATGCCTTGCTTCTGCCTTGATTGCATATTCTCCATATTCTTTTAGGAATAAGTCTTGGACCAAAGAACTCCCCAACAGCCCTGTGTTTTGCAATGAACTTTAAGTTTGATTGGGAACACACCACCACCACCACCCATACGCCAAATGAAGTCTGCAAGAGTGTGAAGCAAGGAGTTTTTGGTGGACACCCCTCCAGTCTGTAACTCTGCTGCTGCTGCTTTGTTTGTACAGGATCACTCTTAAGATGGATAGCTGTGATTTAGTTCAGGATGATATGCAATGGCATATACACATACAGTAATAAACCCATACAGTTAATATTACCAAAGTGTTGATAATGAATAAGACTCTCCTTTCAGTATTTTAGTCCTTTGTATACCTCTTGCGTGTGTTAGGTTGTGTAAATGTAGACTGGCATCCTGTTCAATATTTATGAGATTGTAAGCTGGAACTATGATCTCATGACTTTTGAAATTTGTATTTACAATTGTCAGTAACTGAAAGTGCCCTCACAAACTAGAAAAATGCTCCCTGGTTCTAGTTTAGTTGCCCAAACTATAGCCAAAATCATATAGCTAGTCTTTAGTAGAGTAGATCATTTGAATCAGTTGGACTTACCTATGAGTTGAATTCAACAACAGAATCTATAGCATTCCAGCCCAGGTCTATAGGATTGTAGCCTTAGCTGACAATAGCTGTACTTTTGTTGTAATATCAATGATATCTATGAATTAGATTTTAATTAAATATTTCTGATCAAATTCTAGTTTAAGAAACACGGCATGATCTCAAAAAGTAACTGACTTGGCTCCTAACATTCCTTTTGCAAACAATAAAGAGTTTGTGGGTTAAGGTTTTCTGCTTCCTTTTGTATCCCCCAGTGTCCTTTGAAAATCTATTCTTGGGTTTTAGAAAACCACTGGAAAACAGGGTGGGATGCTGAGATGGGGTGCAGATGTAGATGATAGTTGGCAGGAATCCATAAATCAACTTAAAGAAAATAGAGGGCCAACTTAAGATTCAAGCCACTGTACATAGTGACAATTACTGCTGTTTCCCCCAGAAATTAGGATTATGGTTTATTAGAATGGGAAAGTGAATTTGAGACAATAAAAAGAATAGATACAGTTGGTCCAAGATTTAAAAAGTAATATGCCAAATATGGGAATATGTTTGGAAAACTGGCCATCTTTTCTTCTTGAATATAGATGTTAGAGAGCATTGTTGACATCTGTTGATTGATAGTGTGTTACAACTGAATTAAATAGGGATTATGGAAGGGACTGTTGGAAATCACAGTAAACTGTCTGTCTAATTATAGGACAAAGATTAGACAAGTATATTGTCAATAGGACACTTATTATCAATTTTGCAATGCCAAACAGTTAGACAATATTGTGAAATGATATGATGTGATAATATCTTAATGCTTAATGGTGACTATTGTGTTAGAACCTAAAATGATGAGTGGGTTTTAGAACTATACATAAAATTTAATTTTTCTTAATTTAGAGTTAATGCATAATTTTCATTGGTACCCTACTAGGACACTGTGATTCTACAGCCATGTTGGGCAAGACTGTCCCTATATGAGAAGCAGACCAGGTTTCTGACTTTATCCTCTTGTGTTAGCAGCCACCATTCAGCCAGTGTTTCAAATGCTGCTGTCAAAGGCAGAAGAGCGGCTGTTTCTCCATTGCACAGCTGGAGTGCCAAAGAATCATCTGGGGAAAAGAGGTGAAACTTCGCTGACTTCACTGTTGCTAGGCACACAGACAGCGGAACATCTTTGTCTGACAGTAGATCCTATACTGCTTCTTTTCACTGGCCCATTACATCTCTAATGTTTTTATGTTGTTCAGTGAAAAATAGAGACCTCCTTGGCAGACACTGTGATTCTGCCTAATGAAGAGGAAAAAATTACCTGAGACATAACCAGAAAACATACTCCTAATTTTTCAGCAAAAATATCCATTCAGTTTGATTTTTACATCAATCTACCAGTTCTCCTGAATGGAATTCCACTGGGAATATGGGGGCAGAGAGACATTCTCTCCTCCTGCCTGTTTGCATTGGGTCTCTCATTTAAAAAAATAAATAAAAAGGGATTGATTGGCTCACAGAATAATCAATGCCTGAATTTCCTAGTCTGTTAAACTGGGAGAGATATCAGTCTTTGTGCCATCATCCTCTCCTCTCCATCCACCTCAAATATGTAATAGAGACAGAGGCACGCAGATACACAGAGGCCATTTCTGCACTGGACTGTTACAGTGCTATTATTCCACTTTCAACATTCTGTGGAATTCTGGGGTTTGTAGTTTACTGAGGCCAAAGAGCTCTCTGGCTGAGATTTCTAAATGCCCCTCCCTAACCTGCAAACCCTAGGATTCTATAGGATGTTGAAAGTGGAATTTCCAGATGACATCAAATTGGGAGGGATTGCTAATACGCCAGAGGACAGGATCAAAATTCAAAAGGACCTGGACAGATTGGAGAGCTGCGCCAAGGTTAACAAAATGAAATTCAACAGAGAGAAGTGTAAGGTCCTACACTTAGGTAGAAAAAATGGAATACAGAAATATAGGATGGGGGACACGTGGCTGGCTAACAGTATGTGTGAAAGGGATCTAGGAGTCTTCATAGACCACAAGCTGAACATGAGTCGGCAGTGTGATGCGGCAGCCAAGAAAGCCAATGCAATTCTCAGCTGCATCAATAGGAGTATGGTGTCTAGATCAAGGGAGGTACTGGTACCACTCTACTCTGCTTTGGTTAGACCTCATCTTGAATACTGTGTCCAGTTCTGGGCACCCCAATTCAAGAAGGACATGGTCAAGCTGGAGCAAGTCCAGAGGAGGGCAACCAAAATGGTGAGGGGCCTGGAGGCCATGCCCTATGAGGATAGACTTAGAGAGCTGGGTATGTTTAGTCTGCAGAAGAGAAGGTTAAGAGGGGACATGATAGCCATGTTTAAATATTTGAAGGGATGCCATGTAGAGGAAAGAGAGGGCTTGTTTTCTGCTGCTCCAGAGACTAGGACAAGGAGCAATGGATTCAAGCTGCAGGAAAGGAGATTCCACCTGAACCTCAGGAAGAACTTTCTGATGGTCAGGGCTGTCTGGCAGTGGAATATGCTGCCTCGGAGTGTAATGGAGTCTCCTTCCTTGGAGGTTTTTAAGCAGAGGCTAGATGGCCATCTGTCGGGAGTGCTTTGAGAGTGTTCCTGCATGGCAGGGGGTTGGACTGGATGGCCTGTGTGGTCTCTTCCAACTCTACATTTCTATGATTCTATGAATAATAGCACTATAACGGTGTAGTGTGGAAATGGCCAGAGACTTACACATTACTATATATAATATTAGAATATTTACCAGGGATCTTATGTTCCTCTTAAGAACTCACCAAAATGTCTTCTCCAGTACCTGTAACTTTTCACCATATTCCCCAATCCAATCTGTATTCAGAGTTGTTAACTACAGAGGTTGGGTTCCTGAGGGAATACATTGTCTTCCTCCTTGCTGCTAGGCCTCATCTCCATAGCAACCGGCCTATTCTTACCTGTAACTTATCCCCATATTCCACAATCCAATCCGTATTTGTGATTGTTAACATACAGAGGTTGGGTTCCTGTGGGAATACACTGTCCTCCTCCTTGCTGCTAGGCATAATCTCCAAAGCAGCCAGCCTATTCCAGTACCTGTAACTTTTCCCCATAGTCCCCAATCCAATCTGTGTTCTCTGGCAATGTTGATGTACTAGCTTTTTATTTTTTTTATTTTTTGCTTTCTGTTGAATTTGTGTAATGGCTTTTTGTTTTTCTGGAAGCATTTTTTGTTTTGAATTTCAACTTTAAGATTCCTCACATATAGAAACCATACAATCTACTGTGTGAGGCAAGAAGACTTTGTAACTACGTTGTGTATTCTTATCACCGTGAACTGGCCTGGCCTTTGGTAACCTTTAGATATCGTTTTGATATCATAATTCGGCCCTGCTCTGCCACCAGCCAAGTGTTTATGAGGCCACCAAACAAGCGCGAAGCTAGGCATGGCTATTATCTGCTGAGTCACCTTTGTTTATACCAAGGCAAGCCAGAAACTGCCAGATCTGCTTTAGGGGACCTCCCGAAACAAACACCTTCATTACAGATGCGTATCAAAACAAAGAGACCTCTGCCCCGAGAGGGCACCCTGGTGAGCTAAGTGCTTAACTGCTGAGCTAACCGCATCTACATACTGGCCATACTATTGTCAGTTCGGTCCATAATTCAATCATGTAAATTCTGACCTTTTGGAGACATTGTCTCCTGTCCAAAACTCATTGTTTTTGCCCAAGACCAGACTAGCCCACGGTCATTCCTTCCCCTATAAAAATTCCCAGTTCTGAGAGCTCTTCGGATCTCTCGCTGGAATGTTCGGACTTGTGTTCGGACTGCTCTCCTGCCTTGCTGCCTCTTCGTTCTGCGAGCTCCCCTCGGCTGTGCCGAGCCCTCCTGCCCTCCGTTGGATCCTTCAGGACTGCAAGATTGGTGACGTATCACCCGTTCCCCCAAAGCTCTATTTCCTATTTCTAGTTAACAAGCGTGTTTGTGTTTTTCTTAATAATAGCTTAATAAATCTTATTGCTAGTTTGAACTATTTTGTCTGCTCACTGACCCGACGCTGTATACACAGGGTAAAAGATCCCCGCTAAGTTACCCTGCCTCTCGTTAGCCAAGAGAGTGCTCCAGCTGATTTTCCCCATCTTGCTGTAATTGTTTTGGTTATTTGGGCGTCCCTCATGGGACCTCAGAGTCATAGGGTACCAGTATGTCACTTTAATTTTTCTCACATGTGCCTCCCAAATGTTTTCTGGCATCCTTATTGATGGTAGGCCTCATCTCCATAGCAAGTGGCCTGAGGCCCAACAGCTCTCTGCCTGAGAATTCTAAAGTGCCAACCCCAGGATGCCATAGAATCTTCACAGCCAGCCAATCATATGAGGTCTTCTCACCTCACAGAGCCAACTGTATGAGATTTTTGCCTGCCTGACGCAGACAAACAGACAAACTCACAAACAGACAAACTTTGACTTTTATATAGGAGATAATGTAACATAACAGCATAATATAACATAAAATACCTGCTGGTGCTGAAATCTTATTTACATGATTGAATGCAGACATATAGGATGCCATCTCCAGTACATAGGAAAAACAACCACAGACCTATGTAAGAGCTTTAGGAATCACAAGTCTGCCATCTTGACCAGGAAGTCTGAGCAACCAGTGGCTAGAAATGTTAACTTGGAACATCACAGCCTCTCTGATTTGTTTGCATTTGGAACTGAGGTGCCATCTTTCTACAAGCACTTCGGATGTAAGAGAGAATTACTGAATTCACAGACTTGAGACCTTAACACCTCATGTTCTCAGCTTAGAGGATAACACCATCATCCACTTAAGACTCTTGGCAATAGAGTGTTCTAAACTGACATCTTGCAGCTTCCTTTTGCTTTCAGCAACTGAAAAATGTGGGAGCCAAAATGTTTTGATAATTTTTTAAGCATTGCTTGTTAAACACTCTAGGAAGTCAATGGTCAAGATCCTGCATTGGAGGCTATGATTTGTCGTAGCTACATCCCTGACAGGACGTGGTGAATTGTGAATTCTAGTGAATTGTGACAATACATATTGGGAATTCCTGCACAGCGTCCTGTTGCATTATGAAAGTCCCTGTTGAGCAACAAGTTCAATAGTGTTCTGGTACCCATTGCTCCATGGATTTCATGGTATAATCTCTGTGTTATTGGGTCTGTTTGAGAAATGATCCTGGGGCTGTGTCCCAGCTCCCTCTTGAGAATACAAATATTGTTGAACATCACAATTCACATTCAGTTTATGATGATACAAATGTCTAACAGGATGTCAGCCATATATTTTCAGTGATTAACTGCAACTTTCTGGGATCTGGAACAAACTTGTCAGAAATGCTGTTTGTTTCCAAATTATCCCTCCTTCCATCCATTACACTTGGGATTTAGTTGCCCTAATGCTAGAAAACAGCAGGCTTAACAGAACCCTGTGCAACATCCTGAACAGACAGCGGGTAGTTTTGCTGCAACTGTGAGTTCCTAGCTTCAGGAACAAATGCCCCTTTAAACAATGCACCTCCATGCCCAGCTATAAAAGGAAGTTTGGTAGGGAGGAAGCAAGAAAATAAAGAAAGTGAAAGACATGACAAATCTCCCTGCACATATAATTCCAAGCAAGCAGCAGCAGACTAACCTGATTAGTTAACAAGTTATTTACTTGAATCTTGGATTTCAGGGCATCTCAGTTGCATAGGGACAAGGGGGGCGATGGGGGCAGTTCACCCCCAGTGGCAATGTTTTTGGGGAGTCCTGGTTTGTAGCCATGCCCCCACGCTGTAGCCCCCCACCTCCCTCCAAGCTCCGCCACCGGGGGATCTGCAGAATTCCCTGCAGAAATGATGGTCTGAGGAAGAACAATTTTGCCCTCTAAACAAGAGGTTTTAAGAATAACCAGACTGAAAGCAAAGTCATGTGTTTATAAGAATCCAACATTAATGGAAGCCAGCCACTTAGCATATTGCTTTTGTTTTGTCTAGTAACACAAGGTCCTTTATTTTGGATCCCAGTGGATTATTCTGTCATTTAAAAAAAAATAGCTTCTGAATGCACCTTCTCAATGACAGTAAACCAAAGACAAGGAATTTGTCACCCTCTAGATGTTACCGTCTCTAACTTCTATCAGCCCTTATCACTGGCTGTGCTGATAAGGGCTGATGGGACCTGTAGTCCAACAACATCTAGATGGCCACAAGTTGCCCACACTTACCTCAAAAGAGACTGCCAGATTCAGCTGGATCAAGCACTGTGTGAAATACATTTTGGATATAACAAAATCCACAAAAGAGCGATAAATTTATTGGCCAGCCAAAATGCATAAAATACATTCTGCAAGCTTTTGAAGCTCCACTGACTTCTTCACCAGGCAAAAGATGTTTCAAATTAATATAGGAGAAGAAAGGAAACAATGTTAGAGTCACAGGCCTACTTTTTAGATCAGATGCTGTGGTTCCGTAATTTTGAAGGGATCTCAGTGCAGAGACCTCTCCCCTCCCCTCCCTTCTCGATCACGTGGGGACTGAGGCCATTTCTGCACTACACTGTTATACTGTTGTTATTCCTATGGAATCCTGGGGTTTGCAGTTTAGTGAGGGGCATTTAGAATTCTCAGCCAGAGAGCTCTTTGGCCTCAGTAAACTACAAACCCCAAGATGTTGAAAGTGGAATAATTGCACTATCACAGTATAGTGCAGAAATGGCCTGGGACAAAGGACGATAAAATTTAAACTCCATTAGCAGCAATAAAGTAACTTCACTTGGGATCCAAGTTGCCGCTGAGATACCTCCATGTAGGCTTGTGATTCTAACATTGTCTCTTTTCTTCTCCTTTATGGTTTTTAAATATCTTTGGCCTGATGAAGAAGCGAGGGCAGCTTTGAAAGCTTCTATGAGGTATTTTATGCATTCAGTTGGCCAATAAAGGTATTGCTCTTTCGTGGATTTTGTATTTTGTTGAATTTTGCTGCATGGCCAACAAGGCTGGACACATTCTGGACACATATGCAGAGACAAAGGACTCATTCAGGCTTCCTGGCAGGGTTCCAGCGTAATAAATGCTGTAGGGGACACTGTCATCCTACATCCAGGGGTCTTTCACAGATGCTAGAACCAGGAAATTTGGAAATGGCTACAGCAACTTTGATTTTTTAGAAAAGTTTATGGATGCTGAAAGCAATTAAAAAATACAGTGGGCAGTGATTTCCATGATTTATGGAATTCTGAAATATTGTATTGAAAGTCCTGTATAAGTGAAAGCCAAGCCTGTGCAAATAGTAAAAAATTCACTGTCTGATTTGCAACAATTCCCCTTCATCAGTCTTTAATGAGCAGACACATTTTATAGTGTTTTCTACATCCCACTATCCCCTTGCTTTGAGCAATTTGAAAGAGAAGGAGAAGTAGGGAAAGCCCTTACAATGCAGTCAGCCTTCCACATTTCTGGGTTTCAATTTTGCGGATTTGGTTATTCATGGATTATTTGCTATCACCTCTGCTGCCTGCCTATGCCATTTTTAATAGTGATTGCGAGCCTCGTGAGACTGAGAAACTGCAAATGAGGCTTGTAAGTCCCTCTTAAAAATAGTGTGGGGCAGTAGTGGAGGTGGCAGTAAGCCCCACCAGCCTGCCACTTCTGCCTTGCAAAGGAACCCTGATGCCTCAAAGGAATCCATGGTGGGTTGAATACAGTGATCATACTTTTTTGTGTGTTAAATATAGTTTGGGAGGGTCTAGAGGTGGTAACATTTTTTCCACTTTCACAGGGGTCCTGTGCCTTTAACCCTAGTGAATGTGGAAGGATGACTATGCCCTTTCTGCAGCTTAGTTTTTTTCAGCACTGGGGTGCGGGGATCATGTGAACAGCCTCCAGCAAGAGGTTCTCGCGTCCCCACTGCTTCAGCTCTGCACGAGCTGCCTGCTCCCAAGCAGGCAGTGCGAGAGCCCCACCTCTTCCTTCCGCAATGCAGCCTGGAAGTTTCCCAGGCTGTGCAGGGGCAGGAAGCACGACCGCTGTGGCTCTGGAGGCTCCGCACGCACGGCAAGTGCGTGTGGGGCCCTGGAGCAATGCGCGATAGTGCATCATTTTCAGCTGAAAGCTGAACATGAAAAAGTGCGTGAGTGGCGTCTGCCCTACCCTGGAGTGTTGCACGATTGTGAGTGTGTCGTGCAGATTGCTCCTCACAATCACGTGATGCTCCAGGCACCTTCCGCATGGCAAATGCCATGCGAAAAGGGCCTACTTATTCACTCTGTCCAGTGTGTAAAATGTATTTCACTTCACAGATTATTATGAAAATAATGTTTTTTTGTTGCTTGTTTGCAGACTTTAGGTTTGTCCTCTATTTATGTTCCGGAAGTAATTTACAAAATATCACTCTCCAGGATTAGATTCTAATCATCTCCCACAAAAACATGGTAAGAAGACATTTTTTTTAATTTTCATTTTTTATTCATAAAATAAATAAAATTACAATCTTCTTCTATATTATAGTTTCCCATTGCTTTACATGTTTTCATCATCAATTGATCATCAATCAAACAATTATGTTACCTTCCATTCTCTCACATATATAGTATCATTGCATGTGTTAAGCAATATTAAGGCTTCTATACATTTACATATAGATGTAAGAAGACACTTTATGTGTTGTTGTCTTGGCAATATTAAAAAATATATGAAAAAAGAAAGGCATTTTGCATCCACACGCCCAAACTCTAGAAAACACACAATTTAATGAAACTTCGGAGGAACATCCTAGGAATGCAATATCAGCTTTGCAACTCTGGAATGCTGGCTTTATAGGAAAATGCCACTTAACCCAAGCTCTTGTATTTTGCTATTTAAATACCCAACAGTGATTTTGTAGGCAATGGCTCTTTCTTGGTCATGTCGGAACCAAGGACAAAGGGCAGTAAACAGTTGGCAATAACATTTCAAATCCATTAGCAACAGAAAAGTAACTGGTGGTCTCCTGTCCAAGTACTCACCACCCCCACACTTCTGAGTTTTCAAAATCAGACAAAATCAGATATATTCAGAGCAGCATGGTGGTATATGTTCTGTATATAAGAATTATGAACATTAACTCATACGTTGATTTGAATATTTGTAACCTATCTGCTATCTAAAGACCTCAAAGCAGTGTAAAATGAAACCAACCTGATAAGTTTAAAACAGTATAAATAATGAAAAAACAAAGATTCTAAAAAGGCTAAGAAATAGTTAGCAATTTAGTAAGTTAAAAAAGACAGACTACTTTAACATGGTTTAAAACTGTGAGCAGGTAAAGGTACGTGCCAAATCAGTTAGGCTCCAAAGCTTTAATGAACAACCACTTTTCACTTGGTACTACAATGACAAGTGTCAAGCAGGCCTCCAAGGGGAGGGCATTCCATGACTGAGATACCACACAGTTTAACACAACTGGAATATAATTTACCAGAAACTTCTAGTGAAAAATACATTCAGTCATTATAAGAGCTATTTGACAGGGAATGCAAGAGAGGATGAAGAGTCAGTGTGGCTGAACACTGAACTATGACTCTGGAGACCAGGGCCACTTCCGCACTAGACTGTTATAGTGCTATTATTCCACTTTCAATATCCTATGGAATCCTGGGGTTTGCAGTTTAGAGAAGGGCCTCACCCCTCCCTAAACTGCAAACCCGAGGATTCCATAGGATGTTGAAGGTGGAATAATAGCACTATAACAGTTTAGTGCGGAAGTGGCCAGGAGTTTGAAACCCCACTTGGTCATGGAAGCCCACTGGGTGATCTTGGGCAAATCACATTCTCTTAATCTCAGAGGAAAGCAAAGGTAAAACCACTCTGAATCAATATTGCCAAGAAAACCCCCTGCTAGCTTTGTCTGAGGGTCACCATAATTTGGAAATGATTTGAAGACACCAATAACAACAACAAGAGAGGAGAGAAATGAGGAGCACACACAATCAAGCTTCAAGAGCACACATTCAAGGGTGCTGAAAATACATGGAATTCTATAGTAAAAACTGAAAACTTCTGTCTAAGGAGGTGCTTTAAGGAAGAGAATCAATTGCAGGCTAAAGTTAAGAGAGCCTCTTTATTGAAACATCTAGGGTAGCCTTCTCTAACTCAGTAAGTTAGTAAGAGATTCTGGAGGCAGCTGTCATTTTCCTGGCCTGTTACTGTAGGCAGGCACATGCAGGCTCTCCCAACCTGTCATAGGGACAAGAGGACGGGACTGTGAGGACAGTTCTGCATGACATCATCGCGGTCTCGACCTTCTCCCATCCCCACGTGGCACAATCACAGAGTAAATCATTGACAGGTTTTCCCCATCAATAACCCATGATTGCACCACCATCATGGACTTACCTGTCATGCAGAAACCCAGGAAGCTCAAGGGCTGTGCTTCCTGTCCCAGTGCAGCCTGGGAAAATACCCAGCTACTCTACCAAAGGAAGAGGCAGGGCCATCGCACTTCCTTCATCGCAGAGGTAGCCAGTGTGGAGGGCATCGCTCCCGCTGTGCTCCCCTTCGCACAGAGCCACTGCCACAATCCCCACCGGATGCTGCCAGGAGGATTGGCTAGGGTAGAATCCCATTTTCTCCCAGCTCATGCTTTATTGCATTGTTTAGTGCAAACACACTGCTGTGACTTGACACTGAAAAGTCTGTGTTTCTTCAACTCTCCCTTAATATCCTCCCAAAGCCAATGGTGCCAAAAAGTCTCCTAGCTACAAAAAAGACAAGGAGGAAAGGGAATGGGGACCATAAAAAGACTTTGTAAAAAGGAGCTTCACTACCAGAGATGTTGTTAACTGAGAATATGCCTGCACTTAAAATTTTAAAAAGAGAGGTCCTACAACCCTTGTGCTTGGTTTTCTCAGAGCATGCCCTGTTCAAATGAATAAGATTTACTTTTTAGGAGCCACAAGTAGGATTGACATGTGTGTGTGTGTAGGGGGAAATTTGCTTTCTGATTATGAAGGGGGGGTCAATAATCTGTGTGGAATATTATAGGACAGCTGCAGACCACATGGGTAACCCTTGACCCATGTGCTTAAGTCAAACAAACATGGTTTACATCACACGTTTCTTTACAAAATAAAGTCAGCAATATATCATATATTATTTCATTGGGAATGACTTTTCAGTTAAGAATTATACCATACCCAATATACTTAATGGAAAAAAGAAGTAATTCAGTTTCATAAGAAAACAGCTATGTATTTTATTTCCTTTGAGATATTAAAATTACTTCCCTTACACAATAAGGTCTCCACTTCATGTTATAAGGCATTCATTTAGCTCTTCAAAACCCAGCAAGTTGTCTGCCTGAAGGATGAAAAGGTGAGGGGGAGGGGAAGTTTACAAAAAAGAAAAATGTGTGTTGCAGAACAGTTTCCATGCTTATTCATTTGGGATGCTTTGGGACTTTAAAAAAAGAAAAGATTGGCCAGAATATTTTGGCAAGTGAACTGTGCATATCATTTAACATTTTACTATTTTGGAAAATATAAGCTGCTAAAGAATTTGGGCTTTCCAAACTGGCTGCAATATAAGTATAGTAACTTCATAAGAAAGTTTTTAGATTGTAGATATCTTACATATGTAATAAAGTGAGAAATATTACAAGAACTGTAACAAAACCTGAAGGCTTCTAGGCTCACAGATAAATGAAAGAGAATGATAAAGGTAAGTTGTTTTAGGAAGTCAGTGGATGAGACCGGGGAAGTTCCTAGCACACCTGGAAGGTATTTGGGCCTTATCATTGGACCATGGACTGTACAAGCATGCTTGTATTTGGCCAAACTGTGTATAGTG
This sequence comes from Iguana delicatissima, assembly GCA_948472985.1. NCBI lineage: Eukaryota > Metazoa > Chordata > Lepidosauria > Squamata > Iguanidae > Iguana > Iguana delicatissima. The sequence continues at coordinate 29,988 of CAOKZL010003122.1, forward strand.
AGCTCAACAGGACTGATTCAGAAAGATATGGAAGATGTCTGGGTTGAAGTGGAGCTCCTCCAAAGTGAGCCAAATTGAAATCAGAACATGTCTTTGAAAGACGGCATCTCCTTAAAGGAGCCTGCCTGAGTCTTAGGATCCCTGGTGGAGGGTTTTCTCAAGGTCCCAGCATTATCATGGGGCTGTCTGGTGAGGACACAGGTGAGGGCTGTCTTGGTGGCTCCCAGACTGTGAAATTCTCTGCCATGGGACACTAGGTTGGACTCCTCTCTGTTCTCCTTTCATTGGCAGGTAAAGACCTTTCTCTTTAAACAGGCATTTGGTAATAAATTGGCTGTGCAGAAGAATTTTCTAATGGCTGTGTGCGAGCATATTACCTTTTTGACTTTTTAGTCAATGGCTGGCATCCTGTTAAGCAGTTACAGTGTCATCAGCTAGGCTTATAACTGTTTGATATTCAGCTTTATGATCATGGCACCCTTTCCATGACTGCAAATACAACCCCCCATACACACACACCTTAAAATCCAGGCAGCTGTACCAAAGGATGGAGTTCTGTGGTGCTGGTGAGTGGGGACAGAAGGATTATGCATCTGTCTCCCTCCTGTCAGCAAGCTGTGGTGCACCAAGGAGTTGCGACAAGACCCCACAGAAATCCCTGCTTTTCCTCATCACATCACTTTTTGCTGATGGGACGGGGCTGGATGTGTCAACCTTCAGCACTCCACTTACCAGCACCACTCTACAGCAAAATATAGCTGCCTGTATTTTGAGGTGGATTTGGGGGCCTGTGTCAGGACACAGAGAATAATCACAGCATCATAGTCATGTGTCCAATGCAGGATCTTAACTTTTATTTTTAAAATGTTTTTATATTGCTTTAATTGTAGGTATTTTAACATGTTATTTAATTTGTTTTTAAAAACTTTTTATCAGTTTGGTTTTCATTTTATCTTGTTCTAGCTATGATGTAAGTTGCCCTAGCTCCCATGTTCAGAGAATGGTGGGATATTAATTAATTGATTAAAATTTGAAGATTTGCTTGCAATTTTGTCCTCCAAAATAATTAAATCTCTTTCAAGTTATCTGTATAAGGAAAACACCAGGGGAGGAAGAGGAGGGGTGTGGATTTGTAACTGATAGCTATTTCTTGATTTTTAGTGATGATTAGTGGGGATAATGAGGACTGGAATTTCTGAGCCATAGGGCAGTCCTGATTGTGGGAACCTCCAAATCCATCTGGAATAAATTGGATCGCCCAAATTGCTCAGATCAAATCATATGGTTGTTGTACCCACCTGCGCAGTGGCAAGTGTATGGAGGAAAGAAAGGCAGGTGGAGAAAGACAGTTGGCTTTGCTGTAATTATAAGCTTGACATTAAAACTTGATTTCCATTGCTGAATAAGATCTACCTAATGTAAAAGGTTACTATGGAGCATTAAGAACAAATCTTGTGTCTCGACTCTGTACTCGACAAGGTACATGGAAATCAATATGTTCAGAACAGTCAACTCTGAAGGCACCAATCACCTGCTTGAGCAGGACTGAATCTAGCCAACTTTAGCAGAAGATGTTGATAGGCTGTACACCCACACTGTGATATGGTTTGATTGGCAGATATTAATAGGCATAAATATAAATTGTATTCTGCTACGATTGCATGGCCATGCTGGCTAAGAGAAAAAGCTGGCTGGACACATGCATCGCAAAATCAGGTCAGGAAAGACCTCAAGGCATAGCCAGGTTATAATCGGGAAATCAGTAGGAAAGTCCAGTGATAATGAACTGACAGGTAGCTTTTAATTATTCAACCGTGAAGAGACAATAGCATCTGAGATGTTCCCACAGGACAATTGATTGTCTTAGCCCTTTTTCCTCTGGCCAAAATTTTTTTTGTCCCTTTACATGTGTCCTGCAATCAAGGAGTTATCAGGGCTACCATTAGCCTTTAGCATTAGTCACCTAACGCTAAGACTATTAGCTCATTCTATACCTCATTGTCCAGTCTCTGGACTCCATTGTTTACTGTGCCTTCCAGGCAGAAATAGAATATTTAAACTCCAGTTTTTGGCTAGCCAACCCACCGTACACTACTTGCTGGTGCCACTCTGCTGCTCCAATTTCTGTTTGTGTACTGTCTTTAGACTCTATGCCTAAGCCACATTGCTTCTTTGCTGCTCTGTGGATTGATAAATATCACCCACTTTGCCCTAAAAATCTCATCATCCAAAACTTTCCTCCTTTTCCCTTCAGTTAGCCTTGTGTGATTGCATGATTTCTTGGATTTAGTGTGTCTAATTGTAATTCTCCCAATAAACAAATAAGCTTACTTTTGGATCTTCAGCTGGTTCTTCCCTGCACTAGTACTGGTAGACATAGGTGTAAAAGATCTCATAAGTTACCACCCTCTTTTAGGCCTCCTTTTGAGCTAATATTCCCCAACATTTCATGGAGGCACTGGTATCACAGGTTGGCCCCTGAGTCACCCACATTTTGTGATAACAAAGAGGTGATTCAGTGTGTCACCATGCAAGTGGACCATCTGTTTCATGATTGTGCACAGAAGGTCCTTCAGTAAGCCCATTTCTGTAGACAAGATTTGCTCTCTTTTTTTTTTAAAGGTAAATCTGCACAATGGTTAACCTATTGTCACAGCTGCTTTTCAAATGATAAAATCTGGACATTAACCAGCTCTTATCAAAACAGAGCCCCAGAGCACTTTGCCAGTTTAATAGGTTCTTCTAGATCTTACATGAACTGGAAGAATCTTATTCCTTAGCAAACTTTTTTCCTTCTCTAGTGAAAAGCAGCAGAATATCGTCATCTTTTCTGCAGCTAGCATATTTGAAATGGGTTGTCCCCATGCCAAGAAAGAGAAGGGAGGCTCAACAGACCACAATCTGTTGTATGGAGTATTTATTGGGTCCCTTTCAGCCCAGTCCCTAAAGGAACCTTTCCCCACATCCCTGCTATGTATAACTAAGTGAAGCTCAAAGCAATAGGGGGTTGTCACTAAAGTTATGGAAGAGCTCCCCCAGACATGATATTTATTAGTGCTGACAGATGCCATTCATTCATTCTGTTTGGAAGCCGCCCTACTGAAAAGGGGGACAGATTTGGCCAGATGATTAAACTGCCTGTCATTCATAGCCACCTTGTACTAGTGCATGGTGAAAACCACTAGCAACTGGGAACACTCAGTCATAGTAAATCTAATGGAAAACAATGGGTTTATTCATGACAAGGAAGGGAGTCTCCTGCAGTGCAGCAATTTAATATGCGCCAGTTAAAAGTGAGATGATGATCAAACAACTTTCTGTCCTGCTGACACTTCTTCTGGCATGGCTTGTGGTAAGCAGGCAAGTTGTAACAGCATCCTGATAGGAAAGTAATATTTTTCCTGCTTGTATATCTGACTATGATTGGAACATTTGCAGGCTAGGTAATGGGATATGCATCCTTTCATCTATATAGCTTTGGCTGTGCTCTGCCGAGGTTAGTGGTTAACGTAAGTTTATATTTTTTTTTTTAAAAAAAACCTTGGATGAAGAAATCCTTTCATGTCCACTCAGCTAAGTGAAAACAGTATGCTTAGCCCACGTAATAAGATCAGTTTAGCCCTTTTCTTTTTTGACACCCTTAGCAAAACTGCCTTTTATTGTCTAAACATGAATAGGCTGTTCCCTCTTGCTTCAAGATACCTTGCAGTTGAGGTGCTCTGAGAACTATCAGACTGTGAGTGGCTAATGTACTTTTGAGCCACAGTGGAGATGGTGCATCCACTGGCCTTGCAGATCTGAGGCCACAGAAGAGATAAACACTTGACAGCGAGGAGAAGTGGAGAGTTTTGCCACTTGAAATTCTGAGTAATCATTGAGCAGTTTACATTGAATTAAACTGGAGTGTGTTTGTGTGCAACTGAGGAAGACTAGAGGGAATGCATTAAGTCCCCCAGGAGATCTTGGAGGGCTGTACCCCACACTGCAGCTGCCAAAAAAGCCCTCCCCAATTCCCCCCAAACACCCGTTAGAGGATACAAGGCACTTTTTGAGCCTTCTTCGCCCCCTGGGGGCATTTTGGAGTAATATTGAGGCAAAACAAAAAAATTGAAATCTTCTGTTCGACCTGGGGGTGGGGTCCAAAGGAGCTCCAAATGTAGTGGAAATGCCCTCAACATCATCTAGAGATCATTTTGGGAGCCCCAAAACAAGCCATGAGGGGAGCACATGCCACATGCATGTTGCACTTTGCCCACTGTTGAATTAAACAGCATCACCATACTCTAAGATAAATGGGATGGGATTTGGGATCGTAAAAGCTGCATACTTGGTAAGGGCTTTCAGATGATACCTTGCTGATCCAATGAATGCATAATCCCATAGAACGCTTTTAAGACTAGCCTGAAATTAGCCATCCTTAGTAGTCCTACTTAAATGCTCTGGAAGCCAAATTCCACATTAAGTGGAGCTTCTATCTAATCTCCAAGGGCAAACTGAGGTATATTCATTGCAGCACCGATGGCAGCTGTGGAAGGCTGGGGGCCCCATCAGCCACCCCATGAGACTGCACCCCCACTGTACCCGCTCCTGGAAAAAATATGACTTTTGCCTCCAGATGCCCTCTAGGGTACACGGGACATTCTCACCATGTTTTGAGGCATTCTCGACACCTTGAAGGCCTTTGCAGTCATTTTGAAGCAAAAATAATATTTTTGAAAAATTATGCAAATATTTCGTTTGATCCTGGGGGGATGCAGGGGTCTCCAAATGTTGTGACAACATATTCCATGCTTCCTAGAGGTCATATTGTGGGCATTTTGGAGCAGCATAGGTTCAGCATCTGCTTATCTACTCTTGAATCAAAAAGAAATAAAACTGAGCATTATCAACGTATTGATGATGCTTCATTCTAAATCCTCAGATGAGCTTACCCACCAGATTCATATAAATATTACAGCTGAGCCCCGCAGGACCTCATAAAATAAATGCCATGGGGGGTTAGCAGAAACCCACAATGCAACTGCCTATAAAGAGTCCTGCAGTTAGGAACAAAAACACTATCCTCAACATCATACTTTAGAACTAATCTAGCACTATGGTATCAAATGCTGTTGAAAGATCAATGAGTGCCAATAGTATCCTTCATTTTAGGAGGACAACCACAGTTGTTTCAGTGTCTAAATCAGGCATGAATGCAAACCAAAATTTAAAAATGCCTGTAATTAGTTCTCTTTCACCTTCTTGAGCCCAGAGGAGTCATTTATGACCACATGATAGTTGCTGCTGTCTTTTGGGGGTTTCTTACACAGGAAGATCATAAAAAATACCTCCTGCAGGGTGGCCAGGACCACCCACTCTTGCAAGAAGGCATTAACCACCAAATGGACTCATCTATTCAACCCTTCTGCTCAATAGATGTAATTAGCCAAGACAGACAAGGATTGAGAATGCAGGTGGTTAGCTAAATCCTCTTCTCTGCACCCCAAGCTGCATCAAATGAAGCTGAAGCCACACAGCTGGACCTGACTGTGCTCATATGACTCTGTAGGAACAATCTTAAGGTCATAGCAAAAAAGTTGTTCTGCATACTTGACATGGCAGGTCTTCAGGATGAACTGTGAAGCCTTTTTTTCCCATCTAAAAAAAGCTTACAGCTACTTGAGGATGTGATGGTTATGGAGCAATAACAATGCTAAACACCATCACAATGTGGGTCTGCTAACAAACTCTAACTTATGTTCAGTCATATTTACTGTGAGATGTGCACACTTTGTATTCTAGTGAAATAGTGTTGACAGATCATTCTGTCTTTTTTATCCTTAAGTGAGACCTTGAGTGTCAGATCTGGCAATAGAAAACTCCTTAAGGCCAGTCAGGAAACCATCAAATTACTTAAGTTTCTGAAGGTGATGTAACTTAAGGGATCTACTAGCTTTGCAGAGGACAATTAAAAAACTCACTAAGAAGTAGTTTGACAATGACAACAACATCACAAAGAAGCTCCTCTGACTATTCAAGAATATCAGATCCACAGTGTGTCCTCTAGAATATGTAGGTCACATCATGTATTGTCATGGAAGCTATGAAGTATCAGTTGTCTCACCAACATGACCATGGCATGAATATTTAAGTCTGTCAGGACAATTGTCCTGGAGACCCCAACATCATATGCAAGACCACTTCCATCAACTCAAACAGGCAGAAAGGTGGTCAGCAGAATGGTCAACATTCTAATTCAGGTCTCAAGCCCAACATCAAGTACAAACAGTCAAAAGACCTAGTACTTGTCTGAACAGGTCTCCCAAAGAGGAAGTCAGAATTCCTCTAGATAGCAGCAGCCCCTTCCTCTATGATCCTTCAGCCTTTGTATCACACACTAGATGGACAGAGTAAAAAGAGGCAAATCCCTGCAGCTTTTCCATTTAGTCTCCACACAAACATTCCAGGTCAGGCCTTTCATCCAAAGCCATGAGTAATAAATGTTCTTTTCGGGAGTAAGCTGGCATTGAGCAGCACCACAAAAACACTGGAAGGCCTATTTTACAGGACAACTCCTAATCTATTGTTAGGAAATAAGACCAAAACTAGTGACAGCACATAGGTGTTTCATCCCTCTTCCCCAGTTCTAACTACAACCACAATAGTCAACTGTTGTCACCATACTTCCTTCTGCTTGCCCCACCAACCTTTATTATCTGCTGTTCCATTTCTCAGTCTTGGAAGCTATTTTTTTTCCTCCAGAAATCATTATTCAATTTCTCTCTTGATCTTTATTTGTTACTCCATTTTCTCCATCATAAACTCCTTTTTAGTTCCTAGGCCTGGGGATGGGGAGGGATTCCATCTAAAATGATTTTTAAAAGGGGCATATAATATGAAAATCACCTGAAAATGCTCCCCATTATGCACTTCCTCCCTCAATAATAATTTGTAGATGGTAGTTATATAGCAAAAAAGGAAAAAGATTACCAGTTGCTATATCACTTGGCAAGGAGACCATTGCTACCTCCACATTGTCCCAAAACATAGTGCATTGCAGGTAACACTAGTACTTGCAAAGTGTTGCTTCCAAAATTTGTCTTAGATACATGCTACAACTCCAACAACACAGAGTAAGGTGAAGAGAAGTTAAACTATCACTGTCCTGATAGACTTTGGATAGAAATAGGTCAGTATAGAAACAAAGGCTAGATCCCACAAAATCTGCATCTACGTACTCTCGTTTCTTCCTCTGATTGCAATAGATAGGCCAGGATAAGGCAGACTGAGGTAGTCAATGATGGAAATATTGTGGTGATTGTTGCTGTTGGGTGTACAATACTTACTGTAGCCAGAGCAGAGGGAAAAAGGGAAAGTTCATGAGATCAGAGTATTTATGCAGAAAAGGCATGTTAATTAGACAAACAGCTGGGGAAGGCTGTCAGCTCATGAATAAGGAGGAGGGGATGGGAAGAAGACTGTTGAAGACAACTGGTGTTACTGGTGGAAGCAACATGGCCTTTGTTCAGAACCCTGACTGAAATCTCTGGAAATCTTGATCCTTGCCTTGTGTGCTGACTGTGCTGCTGGATACTTCTTTGGACTGACTTTGGAATTTATTGCTGACTTGGACTGCTGAAATAACAAATGGTAACCATCTGGCAAACTGTTGTAAACCTTGTCTGTGGCTGCTGCTGAAGACTCCACTGAAGAGCTGTGAATCCTGGCTGGTGCTGGCCAGGACATTGTGTGCCTTCAAATCCTTTCTGACTTATGGTGATTCTAAGGCAAATCTATCACTGGATTTTCTGGGGCTGAGACTGTGTGATGTGACCGAGGTTACCCACTGGGTTTCCATGGCTGAGCAGGGAACTGAACTCTGGTCTCCAGGGTCATAGTTCAATGCTCAAACCACTACACCATGTAGCTCATTGTGTTGATACTTTTGGCCAGTTGTTATAATTGTTATAATAGTGAAATGACATGAGGACAGAGGTAAGGACTGTGCGTTGATATAGGGCACTCATATATATGAGGACACTGTTGAAAAGCTGAAATATTTGTGTACATCTCTTATTCTGTAACATTACATTTTGTCAAGTTATACTGGGAATGATACTATAATTTTCCTCCATAGTTCTTTTCCGAAAAGATAATCAAGTGAGTTGGGTAGAGCACAGGCGTTTTCAGACAGAGCCTACACAACTATCAAAGTTCCCAGGTTACCTTGGGAAAGTTGTGATCTCTTAGCTCAGTTCCTCCTTCTGTGACCTGAAAATAAAAACGACCCTCCATCTGACATTATTGTGTAAATGACTGTGACAAAAGAGGGCAGCATTTTGTGGATGCAAACTTTGCTGTTGTTGTTGTTGTTATATACTTTCAAGTCTGCTCCGCATAATGACAACCCTATCCTAGGGTTATCTTAACAAGACTTAATTCAGAGGTTTTTCATTGACTTCCTCTAAGATGAGAGAATATGATTTCCTCAAGGTCACCCAGTAGGTTTCCGTGGCCCTGGTATTCAGACCCTGATATCATGGGCCCTTTCTGCACCAGGCTTTTTAAACGGTGCAGAGCAACCTCCGACGGAGGTCTTCTGCACCGTAGAGTGGACCGGGGTGGAATACTTTTTGCAATTCCGCATCTCTGTCTGCTCCTGAGCAACTGGAACTGGTCGCGCGGTGTGTTTTTTAAAAACCTCTTTTTAGAGGTTTTTAAAAGCATGGAGTGCGCGACTCCATGTTGCTCCATCTCCGCGCTCTGGTGCAGATTTGCAGGTGCGCATTAGTGCATACCTGCAGATTTGCCGGGGGTGGGCTTTAGGCTGGCGAGCTTCTCCAGTTGGTGGAGAGCCTCCACCAACTGGAAGCCGTCATTTTGGACACCAGAGCAGTGTGGAGCGATGAGCTTGCACAGCTCCTCGTCTCGACGGACTCAACCGGATGCCAAAGAAATCCGGTGAGTCCCGTTTTGCCCAGTTCCTTTCCCACATGTGGAAAGGGCCATGGAATCCTAGTCCAATGCTCAGACACTCAGACCATTACACTATGCTGGCTCTCCCAATCCAAATTAGCTGAAGCCAAAATGTTACATTAAAAAAATGGCAATTAGGAATGCAGACACTCTTCTGTAATAAAACACCATGTTTAGGCAACTGTTTAGTTGTTCTCTGTGATTAATGTATGCCCTACTTCTTTAAAAGCAAAACAAAATAGAAAAATACAAGCAAGTTTGCTGTTGTTGTAAATGGACTCACAAGCAAGCAGGACAAATGAAGATTGCACATAATACAGGTGCTATTTATAACACCCGAAGCACAAATACCATCATGAGCTTTGATGGACTCTGTTCTGGCTGCAGCATTTTGGAAGAATTTATCTGATTTTTATGTTTGGGTTGTGTCTGTGTATAATGGTAGTCTAAGGTTACATGTTTATTAAAAGAAAAGCTATAGGGCTTAGCCAAAATATGATCATCTCAGATAAAAGCTGATTCATTTTGGCCTAAGGGCAGAATCACTGAAATAAATCCCACTAAGCGCTAAAAATCAGAGAGAATCAAAGCTACAAATCTGGCAGGGAAGAGCATTAATCTAGAAGCACTATGTATGTTGTATCATAGAGAGGATTTTAATGTGCTCATTCCTTGGAAGAAATACACACACACACCACATACACATCTGCTTTACATTATGCCTGCAGAGGAGAGTTAAGTTGATTTCAAACATAGTACAGGCTCAGAAAACCTATCTGATCTCTGGCCCTCTCTCAAAATGACTTCTGATAACTGCAAAGCAGGAACAATTGCTGAACTGGTCATTTGAGATCTTAAATGTAAGGGATAAGCATAAAACCACATTTTCAAAATGATTTCAGTTATTTTTAAAGATAGGCAAATTATGATTTGATGATAATTCATAATTTGCTCACTAAGTGACAAAATCTAACATACATTTGGACAAACGTCATCTGTTATTTTGAATTATCTTTGGATTTTTTCACATGTGCCTCAGCAGCACGTGTCACAGAGAAGCAGCAGGTGAAAAAGAACTCCTTTCTGTCCTGCGTAGAAGATGTAATGGAATTCTTACTAAATCTGCATGAATTATGAAAATACTTTTCTTTTAAAAAAGCAATTATGTTGATGCCATCCAATTCTGTTTTTCCTTGTCACCTAGGACCAAGGAAGCAGTAACCCTGAATAGAGTTAGGGCTGGAAATAGTCTGGCTGAGAGAAAAACAAGCTGCAATCAAACCCTTTCAAAAGGGTGCTAGGAAACAAAAAAGTGTGGTTTGGGCCCAGGGAGTGGAATTCAATCACTTGTGCACCCCTTCTCCAGCCAAAGATTAGCTCCATAATCCAGGAGTGATCGTGGAGCTTGCATTGTGCCTGGATTGTCAGATGACAGTAGCGCTGAGAAGAGATTTTGCATCACTCCCTTTAGTGTTCCAGGCACAACCCTTCCTAAATCCTCCTGACATGGTGTCACGGACAGGCCTAGCCTTTCTTGTGAGGGTGAGTGAGATTGGCCAAAAACAGGACCCTCCCTGCCTCCTTCCCTCTGGAACTCTTCTGTGGTCACTAGATGGATGTCTCTATTTGCAAAACTGTTTCCACTTGTGCAGCCCCAAATTTTTAATTCTACAAATGAATCTCCTTTTTAGTAGTATAGTAAGGCTTTAGGCATGGGCTGGGCAACCAATAACCGTAAGCCACAGCAATATTAACTTTTTAAAAGGTTTACTAATCTAATATATAAAAGTCAAAGTTTGTCTATTTGTCTGTGTCAGGCAAGAAGACCGCTATGATTGGCTGCCTGAGAAGATTCTATGGAATCCTGGGGTTTGCAGTTTAGGGAGGGGCCTTTAGAATTTTCAGCCAGAGAGCTCTTGGGCCTGTCTCCAATAGGCCGGTTGCTATGGAGATGAAGCCAAGCAGCAAGGAAGAGGACAGTGTATTCCCTCAGGAACTCAATCTCTGTATGTTAATAACTCTGAATACAGATTGGATTGGGAAATATGGGGGAAAGTTACAGGTACTGGACAAGACAGTTTAGGGAATTACAGACACAGGATCTTCAACTGCATCTAATTCCTAAGGTAAGGTAATTCCTAAGGTCTTTCTAACAAGTATTCTAACAAGTATGTTTCACACTATAGAAGATCATTATCCTTTGAAATGGCTACTGCTACCTTTTTGTCTCTTTTGATTCAAGAACAATGAATTTTGGCAGAGATCTAAGGCCTCACTCAGAAGAATGAACTGAAGGACCAACACATCAAGTATGGTAAAGATGTTCTGAACAAGGAGAGCATGAAGATCAGGAAGTAGTCTTAACATTTCTAGCTGCACCATCAGTCAAGAATAATGTTGGATGTCGGAAAGTGGTTTGTAGCAACACAGGAAGCTTAAGAGAGGGATTTTTCAGGGTTTGTTGTGAGGGTAAATTTTTCATTATTATTAGATCTTTCATGTTTCTCCATAAAAAAAAAGTGTGACCATTAAATTAATACTGTGTTATAGGGAACTAACCTCATCACTTATAGCCAGAGAACATAATGAAATATTATGTTCATCACAGTTGAGCCTTGAAACTTATGAGCTGGATATATATGTGTGTAGGGAAGATCATCTGGATCAAGACTGTGAAGTTTCTTCCTACCTTGCAGCTATTTGCCAAAGGGTGGAAGTTCACACTGGCAAACCAAGAGAGAAGTCCCAGGCTTGCTCAGACACCTTTCTGTCACCTTCTGACACCAGAAATGGGTCTGAAGTTCAGAGCTTGGATGCCACCCTCAAGTTTTCCAGACTAAAGGGGGAGAAAAGAAAGCAGTCTAGGGGCCTTTCCGCACTACATTGGCCCTTTCCGGTGTGGATGCATTACCTGCATCCTGCAATGTCCCGACATCATCCCAGCAGTGCTTTTTCAGGGATGGGAGCATGCCCCAAATGCTCTCCTCTGCACCCAGCCAGCTGCTGGTGGATGGTAGCATTCAGGACACACTCCTTCCTTCTGTAGTGCAGTCGGCCTCTTCTGGTGCTGTACTGAGGAAGGAAGTACTTTGATAGCACTTCTGCTCGTACTGCGTGGCCCCAGCCAACGTGATTGTCACACGAAAGAGCCCATTACCATGACAGTGACAGCTGGGGACGTGACAGGAGCGATAGTACGCATTGTGGACCAGCTTCAACATATCTCCATGCTGGGATGGGGCCATAGTGAGGAAATGGCCTCAGTTATATTGCTGTTATTCCACTTTCAACTTCCTATGGTATCCTAGGGTTTGCAGTTTAGGGAGGAGCATTTAGAATTTTCAGCCAGAGAGCTCTTTGGCCTCAGTAAACTACAAACCCCAGAATTCCACAGGATGTTGAAAGTGGAATAAGAGCACTATAACAGTATAGTGTGGAAATGTGCTAAGTGGTTTGAGAATCAGTTGTTAGGTTAAAATTCTGACCCAAAGGACTCAAGTGTTTATCTAGTGTTCACATTCAAAGGATAAAAGCAGCTTAACCAGGGCTGAGAGAAGTGATAATAAAACTGTACAAGTCTAAGTATAAAGAAGCAGTTTTTAGGCTCTTACTTTTTGAAGCCAAACTGATAATAATAAGTTGTGTTAGCATGATACCGTTTTTCTTCACTTTCTTCTCTCTGCTCTCTACCCAGTGACAGAAAAGAGACATAGCAAGCCTATGAAAAAGATGATAGCTGTTTGCTTTGTCTTCAGTTAAGGCATTTGGCAGCTGAAAGAACTAACTCAGTGTAAAGCTTGATAGAAACAAGGTGATTTCTGTCAACAATGTCCTCACATATATGCAGGAAACTTGCCCATCTTTCTGTTTGAATAACTTAGTGAGTTATTGCTGAATGCGTGAACAGATGCTTATCAGCAACAACTGCATTTGAGATGAGATCATACAATACAGATACTTTGTGTGTGATGTCAGATTTGTGGTGTTAGAAATTAATATGGCATTAAGCAATTTGACAGTTAGTTTAATACTTAACTCTATTATTCGAGGGCTGCAATCTAGTCTGTGCCTTCAGGGTTACATCAAGCAAATGATGTTGATAATGGTGACTACCACAATAAAGGACAATATATGGACCCTGTCTTTTGGGCTTCAAATTAATGATATAATCCTAAAAAGCAAGCCTCTTTTGAGTTCAATGGGAATTTACTCATGGGTAAATGAACATGTGTTTTTAATTGAAAGGTCTAAAAGGGTCAAGTGTGTCTCCAAACACCCAAAAACATGGCAAAATTGCCTTAAATTGCCAGGAGCCCTGGTGGCGCAGTGGTTAAATGCCAGTACTGCAACCACAAGGTTGTGAGTTCAATCCTGCCAGGCTCCAAGGTTGACTCAGCATTCCTTCCTTTCGTGGGTCGGTAAAATGAGTACCCAGCTTGTTGGGGGCAATTAGCTAAAAATACATTGTAAACCCCTTAGATAACACTTAGTTGATAGGCGGTATAGAAATAAATGCTATTGCTATATTAAAAGCTAGGGAGGTATTCATGGATATTTGTAACAGGGCTTTTTTTCAGCCTTGCTCCAAATTTTTGACTGTGGTAGAGCACAGGGTCTGCTTGGAGAGGGGGTAGCTTGCCCATCCGTTTTTAAGGGAGATGGAAAACCCCAAAATTCCACTGTAACATGGATGAAGTAAAATTAAGGGCCTAGGCAAACATAGTTTTTCAGAATGGACCAAAAAGGGGGGGGGAATCCATACAGGGCTTCTCTTTTGCTTCATAACCCCTTGCATTAATGTCAAATGTTTTCCACTTCAGGACCTCTTAAGTACTTCATTGTGGATGTGAATAGGATAGAAGGGTGAATCAGAGTGCTACAGATTTTTCTGAGGTATCCAAAAAAGGGTTTGGCTTTGTGTGTGCGCGCGTGTGTATGAGATGCCCTTGCTTTTGTAAATTGTTTTCTAAAGTATGTCTCTAGGTAGGCCAGTTCAAAATTCACCTGCCACCTTTTGACAGCCTTTTTTTTTTTGCTTCTTTTTTAAAAACTGCAGATTGAGCTAAATGCATTGTGATTGGGCCTCTAGGGCAAGGAACCAAAGTAATGAAAGTAGAACTAGATGAAAGGGCAGAAAGCCAGAGGGAAAATAAGCTATCTACAGACTTCTTTAAAAAAATTCCATTGCTTTTCCTAAAAATGTCTAGAATAGGAAAGGGAGTACGAGAGAACATTCTATTTATTTGATTCTACTCTGGCTGTCTGCCACTTTAAGTTGCATCCTTTCTCCCAGGTTACTGTGCATAAAGCACATTACTATATGTTCTCAATAGTTTTGAGTATGCAAGGTGTGTGTTTAAACAAAAATGGCTCACCCTTAATGTGATGCAAGAATTGAGAGTGCACAGTGGAAGGGGAATGAAATTATGAGCCCTACCACACTGAACTTAAACTCTGTTCATCCGGAAATGTTCTGTAAGACTGGAAGAATTTAATTCTCCACTGTTCTGCTTACACAACACAATGCATTTCTAGAATTGTGAGGACTCATTTTTAGCTTTAAGCACAATCAAGTTGATGGCATTGAGGCAGTACCTCCAAAAGCGGAAAGTCAGATACATGCATAGTCAGAACAGGGCAGAATTTGTCATATACTTTTTTTTTTAAAAAAATAGGAGGCCATTAAGAGTGATATGTGCTTTCTAGTCATTGTGTGTCTCAGAAATTTACTTGTGGATAAGTTGAACAAAAATGTACACACAGCACATTCCAAAAAGCTCAGCTTCTTGGCAGTGGACAACTCCATTTCTATTTGCACCAATACATCTAATTGAAAACTCAAGAGCCAAAACAGGCCTTTCAATTTTAATTTTTACATGTAACAGAATTTAGCACCAATCTGTCCAGTGCATATATTCTTTAGACTGATTTCTTGACACAGAAAGCAACTGCCATTCATAAATACTGCATGCCTGCCTCACACATGCAGATGATTGCTTGCAAAATCAGCTCATGCAACTGTGATACACAGCTGAATGCTTGATATATTGGCCTATCCCTTGATAAAAAGGAAACTGCAACAGATCAATGCCTATCTGTATACAAAGAATGTTTTTTGGTTACTAATTCCAGTAAGTCTGTTTGCTAAAATGGGTGTGCAGTGATATTTTATGCATGACCTAAAAATGGTTATGTGTAATATTCTATTCAATAGTAGAATGCTCAATTTGTAGCATTAAGAAACAAAACTTAGCAGATACAGTATTTTAAATCTAAGGAATACAAGAACTAAACGCAGCAGCTAAATTTGGAGGGACAAAGCTTTATACAGTGAGCCATTTGTATTTATCAGCATCCAAAGATCCTGGAGAAAAACAAATAGGAAGGAAAGGAGAATGCAAAGAGGTTTTTTTAATGATCTATAATATGAAAGACAAAAGGAAAGTCTGGTTCAGTATACTGTGGTTGTGTCCCTGCATCAGGAAAGGAAATTATGAGACATAGCTATGATAGTCTCCTACACATCTCTCCCTTTTCTCAGCTGCAACCCCCCGTCTGGCTCATTTCCTGGTTGGCAGCGAGCCGGGAGAGCAGCAGGCAAGTGTCCAGCTATTTTCTTATACTGGATGCACAGCAACAGGCATCCACAATGACCTCTAGGGGTATTTGCAGATGATATCATGGCTTTGCCTTCAGATATAGGAAAATAGCAGGGTGAGCTTGTCTGATGCTAACTCTTTGCTCACCAGGAAACAAACCAGATCCAGGGCTGCAGCTGAGAAAAAGTGAGTTTGGGGGCGGATTCTGGCTGTTGACTGGTCAGTAATGAATCTTCTAACCACCAGAAAAGTGAGTTGTGATGGTGAATCAGACTGACACCGCAGTTATTCATCAACAGGATGCCAACATCATGACAGGATGTTTCTCTTCTAGTGTATCACAACAGCAAAAACAAGAAGAGTATTATACAGTCAGCCCTCCACATTTGTGGATTTCACTTTTGAGTATTTGATTATTCACGGATTATTTGCTGTCACCTCTGCTGCCTCCCTTTGCCAATTTTATTAGTGATTGCAAGCCTCCTGAGACTGAGAAACTGTGAATGAGGCTTGCAAGTCCCTATTCAAAATGGTGTGGGGCACCAGTGGAGGTGGCAGTAAGCCCCACTAGCTATCCACTTCTGTCTTTTTAAGGAACCCTGATGCCTCAAAGGAATCCACAGTGTGTTTTTGTGTGTTAATTATCGCTTGGGAGGGCCTAGAGTTATTCATGTTTTTTTCACTTTCATAGAGGTCCTGTGCCCTTAACCCTAGCAAATGTGGAAAGATGACTGTATTACACAGTGGAAGGAATCAGTAGAACTATTTTTCCTATGTTGGTGTTCATAAAGTAGCATTTTCTGTCAGGGAGAGCTTTGTTGACTTCAGATGTCATTGTAAAGAAATTAGAATATAAAGCATACAAAATCATATTATTTTGAAGACTACTTCTTCAGAATACAAAGCATGGGGAAACACTATTATTTCAACTGAAAGATTCCTAGATTGTATCAGCATTGTGTCAGCTATTTCTTGTGTATGATCCTAATCTACCCATCAGATTTACTCATTACTGCCCTAGGAGCTGGGCAGGAACTGAATACCATAGACCTCGGTGTGCCATTTTCAATTCAGATGAGCCATGCGAACAAAAACCTACCGCTGTGCATGAAATCGCTTGTGCTGCATCGAAAAATGTTTTTACCAAGCATTATGAAGAAAAGTATAATTGACAATTAGAAAAAGAAATCTGCATTCAAAAACCTTCCCTTTTACTTACTTCTTTGCCAGAAAGTTTGTTTGAAAAGCAAGGTAGGGATAATATTCACCTTATTTTTCCTGCCATTATTTCAAATTATAGTATGGTTTTCAGTCCTATTTGGCAATCATGGTGGGTTTTTTTTTTTTTTTGGATAGAGGAATAAATCACCAAAAGGTTTTTGATGGCTTTTGGAACAACTTTATTACTGGAGAGCAATGTATGCCCGGTTACTTTACTGCAGACAGACGTATTAATCTGAGGAGGAGGGAGGGTTTTGCATTATGCAATGCTGGAGCTTGTGAAGGAAAGAAGTTTGCCTAATTTCAAAGTTCTGAAGTAGAATGCACTCCTAAAAGGAAAGTTGTGTGACACAGTGCCCTTTGACTGTGTTTTCCAATAACAGAAGTCAAGTATGACATGCCGTAAAAGAAATTACGTATCACTTCTGTTCAGGTGATATTTTATTACCATATATTATGCTTTACAAGTTTTACTGAAGCTCATTAAAAGCACTATAAAATCATACCCTAACACACAAGGAATTAATTGCATGACATAAAATACAGATGACAAAAAGGGGGTGGGAGACAGCTGGAAAGAAAAAAAGCCAAGACGTAATCTACAAAAATGGGTATAATACTGATCAAAACTAGGAAGTAATTTGCTTGGAACTACAGGAGAGGGGAGAGTGGAGGGATAAAAACATGGAAATTCATCACTTTTGAGGATAACAGTTTGGTGTAGATCAACAGTGCACCACCAAAACACAGGTTTGTTGTATATAGGCACAGCTAATGTAAAAAAAAAAAAAAGCTGATATTATGCATAACAGAATGAAACTAGCTTACAATAAGGCAGTACACCAGTCTGTACTGCATCCTTGGCACTTGGTGATGGGATAATATTTGGTTTAGCAGAAGTGATATGATAAACAGGTCTTTATTTGTTGTGTGCTTTTTTTACTTTTTTTCTCTCTTTTCTAAATAAAAAAAAGTTACATTATCCCTTTGAACCCTTTAAGTTTTACAGTACAACTACTGATTGTCAACATTACACTGGTAAAAAAAAATAGTAATCAGATACTGTTTTCCAGAAAAAGAAAAAGAAAAAAGAAAACCCTACAGAGCCTGGAAACAAGACCACAGAAAAGGTTAAGGAAGAATTAGATTACTACTGAACTAATACATTTAGTGATGGCCAAAGCCAAGTCCCAAATGCCTTGAAGGACTTTATGGCCAAACTGTTACACTTCTTTACAATACAACTATTACTGAACATACAATGTAATCAAAAAGTATTTCCTTTTTAATGATTTCAAAAGCAGAGCTAGGTCCTTAAATTGAAAATCTACAAACTACCTGACCATCTTTTTCATAAAGACAATGTTACACAGTTTGGGGAAGCAAGATTATAACATGCCTTTTTTTAAAGTAAATTTCCAAGTGCCTAACAAGCTCACAGCCACTTCTTCTGACATATACAACCATGTCCCTACAAACATTCCTTGTAGGTTTATGCTTTAAAACCACCTGAAACTTCTTTTTCATCAAAAATCTGAACACCAGCCTGGAGGGAGTTGGTTTATTTTTTTTCCTTTTTTTTAAAGAGTCTATACTCTGTCATTTATATTATACATATGAGTGTAATACACGTTTTAATAGTATGGTATGACGTTTGTTTAAAATATTTTACAAACACATTAAATGGTGCTTATCACATATTAGCTATACAGCATGTAAAGGTATTTAACTGTTTCAACTTGTACATATCCCCTCCCTCCCACATTTACATTACTATGACACACCAAACATTGGTGTCTACTGTTCTAAAAATCTTCAGATAAAAATCCAATACAATGTTTTCCATTTTTAAAAACAAAGTTTAAAATATCCTTTTTTATTACAAGGACAGTTCTTCTCTAAATTTGAACTAAAATAAATTTTCAGTATTATCTCTTGAACAAAGACATTTAAAGTGAATTCACATACATAGAAAGATAGCTTTTTCCTTTCGAGTGCAATTGTCAGGGATATTTAATATCAGCAGACCCTCTCCCCAGTGGAACAGTTGAAAAACAGCAGCCAATTAAAATTGACCCTCAGTGTAGAAATTTTCACAAGAATAAACTTTTATACTATTCATTATTGAGACACTGCTTTTCATTAGCTTTTATAATCAACCTCTCTCAGTAACCTTTTCAAATGGAAGTATTTGCATAGAGCAGCCTTGTACTTTTCAAAAAGACCATTCAACAAGTGTTGTAACACAAGATAAGGCACATGTTTTTTTATTTTCTTCTTCAGTATTTAAAATTCAGAACTAATCCTGAGGAGACAAATTTCTCCTTCTAGGTAACTGTTTTTACCCTGTTCTACCTGAAGAATTCAAAACTGAGTCTCAATATTTAACAAAGGAAAAACTCTGTATATACAGAACCATCGGAAATTCTAGAGGAAAAAAAAAACAAATGTTACATTTAATAGAGAAGGAATATACTACTTATAGGTCTCTAGCTTTAAAAACCAAACCAAAGCAACTACTGAATAGTCACAAATATGGTTGATCCAATTTTTTACAGTGAATATTTTTGTCTTCCTACAAGCTCCTTTCAGAAATAAGGTAGCTATGTTGTGAGGCACTTAAGGCTAACTGTAAAAGAGGAATGCAATGGATTTGGTTGTACAAAACCTAGAATTGCATATCAAATCCTTGTATCAAATCTTCTACTAAAGTGCTAGAACCTGAAATGTAAAATAAAAGGAAGAGTTTAAAACTACTAAATAAGATAATTGACGGAAAGATGCAAATATGCAATAAAACTGAGTGCTTCATTTGCTCCTCTGTTTAGAGCATCAGTTTAAAGAAAGCTTAAATTTCTAAAAGAAATGTTCCTATGTCATTCCAAATAAGATTGTCAAAGTGCCCATTTTATTTTCTAAACCATAAAACCATTTGCCTTATCTTATGTTTTACAATGTGATACAGTTAATAATATTGCAGTAGTGCTTATTTTCACTGTCTGAAAATTACATGTGCACACTTTTAGGCCATAACAGCTCCAACTTCCACCTACAGTATCAGGTTTTGGATGACAAATCCTATATGCATGCATATTAAGTGCAATCACAATTTTCAATCTCCATTCAGGAATCCAGTCCTGATTTAACTCTCCACAGGATTTTGGTGTATAACTACATAAAACCACTGGATGCCAAATCTGAGAAGGATCTGGATTCTGTTGGATGATGAAGAGGCTGAAGATGTGGTTCAGGTTGAGTGCTGACAACATCTAACTCTGGCGGATATGCATCATTGAGGTTTCCTCCATTAAAATTGTTTTGAAACTGGGGGGAAAAAAAGCAAACTCTTATTAAACAGGAATGGCTTTCTCTTTGGAATTTAAAATTCTGCATCCAGTTACAGAAGAAACAAGTGATTCTACATGCACTAAAGCTCACATCACTACTTAAGCAAGAGTTGTGACTAGAATATTAGCTGCATTTAGCTCCTGATGAAGTAAATGTAAAACAAGTGATTATTGGCTTAAGTCCCATGGATTGCAGAAGGAACTAAATGCAACCTAATTTGGGTTCAACCCAATACCTATAAATCCCAGGAAATATGTAACACAGAACCTTGAAAATATGAGCATGTGAAGCATTCATGGAAGAGCAAAAGTGACAGGGTATATAGAATGACAGGCTGTAATTCAAATCAGGCTGGGCCAGTTCGTGTGTCAATACTCCTTGTCAACAGTCCTTCACAGATTGTGGAAAACTGTTCTAGAAGGCCTGTCACAGAAGCATAAAGTTGAAAGGAATCTTAGAGGTCATCTAACCAATGCAGGAGATATGCTGCTAATAAATCTCTGACGTGTGACCATTTAGTCTTCGCTTAAAAACCTTTTAACTGTGAACCATTAGTTTTGAAAAACCTTTTGCTAGTGGGGAACTTTGGGAGCTGCAATTTGAAAGGGAGGCTGGAAAAAAAAACTATCTACACATGGTAGGTCATAAATGGCCATTTGGCTTCTAGCTCCCGTAAAGTTTGGGGATTACTCAGTAAACCATCTGTAGCCTATGTGCTATGTATGCTTCAGGAGCCAGAAACTCTTTAACTACTGAAGACATGCTCCCCCGCCCCAATGCAGGCTTAGGCTAGCATCCAAAGAGCTGTTCAGGCTCATACAAGGGTCTTGGATGGAATTTTTGACCTTTTCTCCTTTGAACAGCTTAGCCTCCATAGTATTTCACAAAATGCCTTTGGAATAGCATTCATTTTCAAAAGCAAACTGCCATTTTAAAAAAGCAGAGTGCATTCATTATAAAGAGCAAGTTGTAACATTGAAATTCAAAGACCGTTCAATCACATTGGCTGGTATTTGCAAATACAGCTTTCCAACATATTGAAACCAGCCCCCAAAATACACCGGCTAATTATGAATTAAAAAGCTTACTATTCTATTTCTTCAAGGTTTTTAAAAATGCAGTTGCTCTATAGAAACCCAAGAGACAGTCTTCTTTGCCCCCTATTGAGAAGATTAATGTCAAATAACGGGGAACACCGAAGTAAATACTCCTACTAGAACATTTTTATTTGTTCTAATTATATATATATTGTTCTAATTAAAATATTTTCACCATCTTGTGGCAAATTTATAGAGTTTCTCCATGGATATATATTGCATTTTATAAGCTACATCAAAAGTTAGACCTGTACTTTGACTTTAGGGAAATCACTCATCCAGAAATGATACTATATTATGTAGACAAAGTCAAGCAACAGTTCTGAAACAATTTCATTAGTCTTGACAGTATGCATATCAGCAAGTCTGGAGAAGTGGCCAACTGGTATAAACACAGTGTCACATAAATTCATTTAGAATTTTCTTGAGGAAAGTACTATTTTACATAAACAACAAACACTTGTGTGTCACTTGAAATGCTAACAAATTTATTCCAGTGTATGTTTTGGTGGACTACAGAGGGTTTTTTTTTAACAGACTAATAAATGAGGCACAGACATGTAGCATAAAAAAATTAATTATTTTGACAGTGGAATATTTCCTTGTACATCCACACCTCAAATAACCTATAATCCATTTTCATGCTTATGCTATCCTTCACAAGTACAATGGCGATTAAGCATGTATCTGTAGGAAGAAGACTGCAATGTCAAGTATTCACAGAAACCTAAAGGAAACAGATATAATCTACAAATGCCTGAATCATTTATCATGTTGGAAGAAAAAGGCCCTAATACAAATATAGTAATAATAATGATAACAGCAGCAGCAAACTGGGAAAAATCTTTTTCTCTCAGGATGCAGGGACAGTGTTAAGGCGGTACTTAAGAAGACGTAAACAAAAAGAATCTTAAAGCATCTAGCTAACAGAAGTGGCAATAAAGCCATGCTGAATAAAGAATGAATAATTCCAAGTTATTCTTTGTTCACTATTTGATGATATGTCAGGGCTCAAAACTTTCAACATGATTTCAGTCAAATAAGCAGGAATACTGAATCTGTTTGTATACACTTTAAACCAGTGGTTCTCAACCTGTGGGTCCCCAGATGTTCATGGACTTCAGCTCCCAGAAGCCCTGAGCATTGACCATAGTGGCTGGGGCTTCTGGGAGCTGAAGTCCACGAACATCTGGGGACCCACAGGTTGAGAACCACTGCTTTAAACCATCTTCTGGCATCCTTGCAATATACCTAGTTTCTCTTCAGACTTCTTTTCTCTTCAGACTAAGCAGATCTAGTTCAACTGAAGATGCATTCTGATGTTAAATATAATTGGAAGGTAGAGTTTATTTGTGGGTTTTCCACTTTCATGGGAGTCCTGTGTCTCTAACTCCAGCTAATGTGGAGGGATGACTGTAATATGATGTTCTCGCCAATTTGATAAAGGTACAGGAGCATTCAAGTTGACTATTAGAAGGAACAAGGGGCCCTGCCACAAAATTTTGAGATGTGGAATATTTTTGTTTAGGGCTTCAGTAACTCCCCTACAGCTTCCCCTTGTCCCCTTGTCCCCAGCTTTCTACAAAGTAGGACTCACCAGAGGCATCACCTTGCCTGTTCCCAGCTCCATGGCCTAAGAAGTTGGTTGTGGGGCGGGGAGGGGAGGAGTACCAGCTCCTGGCATCAGTTAAAGATTATGCAGCAGGGTGGGACAAGGAGGCCAATAAAAGACCACTGACTAGCTCTGAATGAGAGGAACTGGAAGGCTAATGTCACAAGACAGAAGAAGGGCTGAAGGCTTCTCTTTTGGACCTGGGTTGCAGGACAATGGAGGCTGTGAACTCATGTAATAGCTGGACTGAGGTTTTAGTTGGCTACCTGAA
This sequence comes from Iguana delicatissima, assembly GCA_948472985.1. Taxonomy (NCBI): domain Eukaryota; kingdom Metazoa; phylum Chordata; class Lepidosauria; order Squamata; family Iguanidae; genus Iguana; species Iguana delicatissima. Next base: position 53,091 of record CAOKZL010003122.1, read on the forward strand.
TTGGGAGGATACCAAAGAGAGCTGTAAGCCAAAAAGGGCTTAGAAGGAGATAGGAAGCAAGCTCCTCTAGAAAAGAGAGAGCCAGCCAAGTTGGCAAGGTGAAGAGAGGAGTGGGGTAGATGATGTGCAGCATGTCTAGGCAGATATCTTATTAATGCAAGTATGTATGTATGTTTTTGCTGTTTTCCCAGCCCATCACTGTATGGGCTCCTCATCATGCGACTTACAAGGATCCTACCAACATCTGTTTGTGGAAACCACTCATCTGTGTACCACTGAATCTCATGCTCCAACTACATTCACTGGTTCTTTGTCCGTTTTCCCTATCTGAGGACTCTCTAAACTTAAAATAAAGACTCTCCTCCCTATGTGTGTGGCTCTTGATATGAGAAGCCAAGCAAGCTGGAGGATTTTAAGTACTCCTTCCCAGGAAGGCTATGACCTCTGTGATAGCCTCCCTCTCTCATCTTTTAATTAATATCCTGTGTACATTAAGAATGCTTACAGAGCTGATTTGAAAATCTTAGGGCTGTAGGGTCCAACCCCATTTTCATTAATAGCTTGGATTTTTCCATTCATTTCTGTAAGCAGCTCCTTGTTACATCCCTGGGAACATTTCAAAATAACTTTCTAGCATAAACCAAGAAATATTCTCTCCAATTAGATGGTTGCCTCACAATGTTTAATACTAATGCGTCTCTTCCCCTATCCTCCCTTTCAACAGCCACTCTGTTCCATTTGCTGTCACATCCTCATCCCCTGATAATTCATTTTTTTCTGTCCTGATCAGCATCTTTCCTGTGTATGACTGTTGTCATTTTGACTACATGTAACATCACTTGAAGAACTAAACTGAAATTAGAATATATAACATATAAAATTAATATGAATCTGTAACAAAACAGTGCAGTGTCTCCTTGGGGATCCAGAGCAGGGAGATATTTTCAAAAAGAGGGAGGGAGCAAAGGCCCCTTTGCTTTTTTCCAGCCTCTCAAAATTTTTCTCTATTGTGCCATAATAGTAAAAGGTTCAGAACTGACATCTCCAACCTGCTCTATTGGAGGAGAAAAGAAATACTAGTTTCTGGAGAATGGATATGGAAAGGTACCCGCCTTTCCATTTGTTTCCTCTGCAGCTTGCCCTCTGCAGCTTGCCCACTAGAATATAGGAAAACAATGAGAACAAAACAAAACAGAATGTTATGGTAAACATCACTGTGACCCAACATATACCTCTAGGTTATCATAAACTATTTGCATCTCAGGAAGGTCACTTGTCCCTGTCCCTGCCTTCAGATGAGACCCTCACCATTTCATATGTCCTGAAAGCTAATGAGAAAAGGCCTTTATCAAGCTCCTTTGGAGATTTTCTCATTTTTTTAAAAAGAAATCCAAAATAACACATTAAGTAACTTGGTAGTCCAGTGTTGTTTGAGGTAGCTCATTCATTACTAGACTGATTAGCTCAGATACCTCAGTTCTCTTATCAAAAGGAACAATGATGACAAATTTGCATTTTAAAATTATTCCATGTGAATTATGACTTTGCATATGATTCAAATAAATTAGAGAATATCAATTGCATAATCTTAGATTATTTTATACGTGATATCAAATCATATTCTGTGTTTAGTATTTTAGCAGACATTCATATGCCTTTAATGTACTCTGGCATTTTCTCTGATTTTACTTGTCTTGTTCACAAAAACATCCCTTAGGGAAATATCAATGATCACATTTCAAATTTTAAATTCAAAATCCAAATTTTATGATGTCAGTTCTGAAACATTATAATTTCAGCTTTTAGGACATGCAGAATCTCAAAAACTGAAGTAAAGCCTCTTAGCTCAGCTCAAATTACCAAGTCTTCTGACTCCATGAACCTTCCAGTTATTCAACTGTATTTACAAATCACATTCCAGAACTTAATTTCTAACATAACTCAGGTTTAAATAATGTAACATATGCAACCACTTCAACTCTAGCATTTAGGAAACAAAGCAGTGTTTTTCCCACAGTTTTGACAGTCTGTGTCACTAAGGAAAAAAACATACAATAACCAAACCAAGGGGATGGGAAAAGACAGCACAATTTCAATTATTTATCCTGACCACATGTAAAAATTCGGTCTCCAATCTATCTTATTAGGGAAAGAATAATTTTTTAATATTTTTTTATATCTGGATTAACTATAATGTTTTCATGGTCACCTGCCCTTTGCAGCAAGAAGCAGGCTATTTTTTCCAGATCTTTCCACTCTTTATATAATTGAAGTCCCACCAACTCTTGCCTGAATCATTCATTTCACTTGTTTCATTGGCAATCTACTATAAAAGCTTTTTCAAGTTCAGGCCAAAAAAAAGGGATATTCTTGAAGGCCTGAGATCTCTGATTCAAATGAACAAATAATGCATCAGAAAATAGACTATAATGCCTTAAACTAGTTGAAAATTATAATATTCTAACAAATACAGATACACTTGGCCCTCCACATTCACTAGGGTTAGGGACACAGGACCCTCGCATAAGTGAAAAATTCGCAAATAACAAAATTTGTATTTCTGTGGGAAGGGGGCTGAGGCACGGATGGGGAAAGTGGGCATCCGGGATCTAAACCAGGTCAGGGAAAGGAGATGGTTGGCATGGTGATCCTGTACTTCCTCTCTCTTGCCCATCTCCTTCCTGTCAGAGGTGGGTTTTTAAAGGGCTATGCAGCCTGATTGGAGCCACCAAGTGGGAAGGTTCTCCCAAAAAAGAAGCACCTGAAGTGGGAGGGTGGGGGGCTGGAGAAACTCGCAAATAATCAAATTCGTGAATGTCAAACCCACAAATGTGGAAGGCTGACTGTAATTTAGCTCTATTAAATACAAAGCTCTCTAGTTGGTTTTTAGGTAAAATAGAAATACAGTCAGCTCTCCAAATTTGTGGGTTTGCTTTTGCGGATTTGATTATTCATGGATTATTTGCTGTCACCTCTGCTGCCTCCCTATGCCATTTTTAATAGCAACTGCAATCCTCGTGAGATTGAGAAACTGTGAGCGAGGCATGTAAGTCCCTATTAAAAATAGTGTGGGGCAGCAGTGGAGGTGGCAGTAAGCCTCACCAGCCACTCATTTCTGCCTTGTGAAGGAATCCTGATCCCTCAAAGGAATCCATGGTAGGTTGAATATGGTGCTCATATTCTTTTTGTGTTAAATACGGCTTGGGAGGGTCTAGAGTTATTCATGCTTTTTTCCACTTTCATGGGGGTCCTTTTCCCTAACCCTAGCGAATGTGGAAGGATGACTATAATCATATTACCCAAGGTGCAAGAATTATAAGCTGGAAGGATATATGGCAGTAAACATATTAGAAACAGATGAACAATGGCAAATGCTTAAAACTACTTACAAGTTAGAGGAGTATGGGAGATACTTATTCATGGCCTTTTCCAAACCTACTATGTAAAGGACCACTAGCATAAACCAGAGCCAATAAGCATGTAGTCAAATGCTGAACAAGCATAACTCTTCAAATTGTGCTGAAGCATCTATGTTCTATGTTCCATTGTGTAATTTTCCATGAAGATATTTAAGTCTCATAACCATTCACTAAGTTTTAATGAAAGTTTTAGTATATTGCTTGACAGTACTATGACAGTAGTAAATCATAATTTATGCAGAAACAACAACAACAAAAATATCTTGGGCTCATATAGTCCACACTCCCTCTAACACCAAGCTGGGCAAAGTATGGCCTGTGGGCTGCATTCAGCCCCTTAGAGCCATTTTTTGTACCCCCAAGGGGTCAAAAATATATTTTTAGCATTTTTTCTTTGCTTCAAAGTGCCCTGAAATGCATTCTACGGGACATGGAGAACATTTCCACCTAGTCTAGTGCCTCCCTCTCCCTCTGGAGTAAAAATAAATTTTTCAAAAAAAAAAAATTGTCCCAAAACGTCCACTAAGGGGCAGGGGATGTATTTACCTGGGGCCAATTTAGGTCCAAGAGAAGCCCTTTTTGAAACCCAGAACATTGTGAAAATGTCCCCATCCATCTATGCTCCAAGTAAATGGGATCTATGTGGGAGGATACTTTTTTGAGTCTGTAGGAATCTCCCGTGCACAGAAACAACACTTGATCCAGGCAGTGCCCATACTATTTATTCTCATACGTTTTGTACCCTCACGTACCTCCATTATAACAAGATACATTTCCAAAATGATTTTCAGACATCAATATTTCTATTCTCTTTGGGTACAAGGAAAAGCAACCCTTGGAGAATATGTCCAGTGAAGAGATTATGGTGGGAAAGTGAGGAATTCTCTCTATGCACTGAAGGGTGGCATGATTAAGAAACTGATTTAGATAATCTAACTATAAGAGGTGCTGTCAACTGTAAAAATTTATTCTAACAGGATGAATGTGACAAGTCCTTCAGAAACACTGAAGTAATTTGGATTTATGCCTCAAATTAAGAAAAAGACTATGTGGAGATCAACAAGTAAAGTGCTGAAAATAGTGTAGGTCCTGTTTAGCGACCAATTCATAAAAGTTTAGTGACCATTCATAAAACAATACAGTACCTTTCCTGAAAAATAAGAATACATCTGTTCTTCCCCTCTCCAATTTTTTCCTTAGCTTACTCCAGCCTTCTGTATAAAAATGCCCAATAATCTTTCCAATAATCTAGGATTCTGGCAAGTCTCCAAAGGAACAGAAGTACTGTGACATTTCTTATTTGTTTTGATGTTTTGATGACTAAGCAAACCTAACTGAAGCTTTTTTATATATATAAAAAACACTATTCTTCTATGATATTGTTGAAGACAGCCACTGACCTATGGAACAAATTGAAAGTTCTATTAAAGTGTATCAGAGCATAAGCATCTTGGTACGAAAAAATGTTTATATGCGTTAACTGCCTTCAATTAGCTCTCAAAACTACCACCTTAAGACCCACTAACCAGAGGTTTTTAAAAAAGTTATACATTTAGAACTGAAGAATTGTCAGCATAGGCTTATGTCTTCCCAACTCCCTCAGTAAGATTAGGGTTTGAGATCATCGTGTTGATGGTAATGTCACACAATTGGGAGTCAGACATTCTATTGTAAATCATCCAAACTACTAGATAATCCAGAGCTATTTTTTGTCTTTTCCTGATCTATAACATCCAGTAAACATTAACAAAAGATATATCAAATAAATCTCATTTTTTGTGAACTGTATAGTAATGTTACTAGAATTATGCAGGCTAATATGATCTAAAGGTCATAACAGCCAAGCCTAGTCTTAAGGCAAGATTCTCAATACACTGACTCCTTCAGATAAATCTGTATGACAGTGTACAATAAACAGAAAGCTGCTGCCAGCCCAGTTTAGTCACTAAACTTGACCTACATCAAATTGCTATTGTCAGCCATCAATTCTTACAGACAACTACGTAAATGGACAATTTCCTCCTCAAAAGTATTCTTTCCCATGATCTTTCCAATCATTAACATATAACTTTAAGACATTAGCTCTAGGATTACTCTTTTATGCCCAACATATTGTTTTGTATGGCTTTGAAACTAATCTGATATCAGTAAACAAGTTGATAATATGGTCATAAGGATATAGGTGTGGTTAAACCCCTCTTCATGACAATACTGCATTCGTTACTTCTTTTAAAATAATATTCAGTCATGTAAAGCAATGTATCAAAATTAGGTTTGAATATTTTTATCTGCTCACATGTTTTAAACTAATTTTCTACTGAAAGTCAGGGCAAAATACTCATAAAAACATGTTTATACGCCAATTGATAATATAGGGAGAAGGCCATTCCCACTGACTTGGAGCTTTTAGAACTGACTCAAAATGTTGATTTTTCAGTTTCCTCAGGAGAAAATAAATATCATGTCAGATTTGAAAAGTATAACTGAGGATTGAATGCCAATGGTTCAAAAATGGAGAGGGTTGGAGAACTGTTGCAAAGAAATATTGGCGAATAATGCTGTATATGATTACGACAGCCCGCATTGAATATGCAAGGCTATGGAAAACTGAGCAGATACCTACAATAGAGCAATGGTGGGCAACTTTTATTGAAAATCAGAATGCAGATATAGTCTCTCAGAGATTAAAAGGAAAATCAGATGATGACATTAACAAAGAATGGCAAATTGTTTTGGAAATGAGTTGGGTGTTGACAGGTAACAATTCTTAATTCATGGTAGCATGAGTAGTTAGAAGTAAAAATCAGCAGAATATCATGGAACATGTAAAGTAGGGTCGAAGAGCAGGATTTATCTTGTATGTTAACAAATGTAATGCGATGCATAACGTTGATATGTCAATGAAATAACAATACTGAAATCCAGAGAGGAGTGGAAGACAGCGGTAATAGTTCGGTAAAATATACAATGAGAAATGTTGTTTTATACGATGTAACCACAATAAAATTAATTTAAAAAAAACGGAGAGGGTACAAAGGCAACTAAGAACAAAAGAAAACACTTAAAATAGTGCAGCACTTCTCTGGCACCAGGGCCAGGAGCTAAGTTGTGAAGTACAGAGAGATACTACATTTAAATGCAGAAAAATTCTGTATTAGTAAGAATTAATAAATTCTTGAGCAAAAGAATGCTCTACCAAGTCCTTCTCAGAATAATCCCACAAATGACTCCAAAATATAGGTTTTAACAACTGTATAAGAACAATTAAATCAGCATTGATAGATTACCATTTAAACCAATTACACCAGTACAATGCAAGTTAAAATTTAAAGCAGTTAATTACAGAGACTCTTGGAACACTGACATAATCAGCTTTTGATTGTAACAGTAAGCCAGAACTGCAGAGAAACCAGGCTTCCCATTATGCCCAACATGCTGGTGCACACTGCCACACTGTTCCTACTTGGCTCTGACCATTAGTGGGGGCGGGGTGGGGGCTAATCTAACCAGAATTCGCCAGGAAGAAAAACCCTAGCTTTGCATCCAAACTGATATTCCTGGTCTGTCTCTCCTTGAAAAACCACAATCAGAAACTTGGGTTTGTTCTTGGGAGTAGCAATCCAGAACTCTCAGTTTTGATGCATGACTGAACTTTTACTTTCTAGTTAATGTCTAATTAGTTTAGCTGCTCTGGCTGGCACTGGCAGGAGAAGCCAAGTAGGAACAACCAGGGAAGATGCCTCAACCTAATGCTTGTAAATTGTAAGACAAAATTCTCTACAATTCTGGTTTCCCACTGCATGCACAAGGAGTCAGTGGATATTCCCAAATCAAAAAAAACAACAACCCAAAAACAAATGAAGAAACAAACAACACCCCCGCTTCCGAATATTATTTTAGAAGTTAAAGTTCCATACCTTGCTTATTAACGCTTGCTGTCCTGATACCACAGGATTGTACTGTATTTGTTCCGTACAGTTTGGTTGAGTTTCAGATACACACTGATACATTGACACAGCACCGGCGTAGCACGTCTGAGGCGTTACTGTAACTTGCTGAGAGTTTATTCCACAAGCCTGACTTTCAGGGACTTGCTGCAAGCAACTGAGAAAATCCTCTAAGCCAGAAGAACTGGAGTAAGTTGATTGGTCAAAGCTTCCTACTGGGAAGTCTATTTGTGTAAAATCTGAAAGCTGTGAAACCACGCTGGTGGGCTGCTTGTAGGGAATGAATTCCTGCCTACATGCGTACGTCGCTGTATTAACTTCAGATTTATAAGGGAACTCCTGAGTTATTTCTTGCATGCTGGAAAAGACATATGGCTGTGTCTGTTGCTGTGAAGGATTGAGGGGCATGCTGCTGATAGAATTCCAGTTTGTGAACATGCCATTCACCTGCATGCACTTCATTTTCTGGCACAGCTGTTGGTGATGCTGATGCTGTTCCACCACAGATTGTTTCTGCTGATGGTCCAGTTGCTGCTGCTCTATTTGCTGCGGCATTAAACAGGTGGAGTTCTGAACCAGGGGCTGCTGCTGCTGGCAACCCGAGTACAACAGGTCAGGCTTATTTAAGGACTCCTGAACATAGGTCAAGATTTCATCAGTTATGTCAATGTCTCTAATGTCATCCACACCAGAAAGTTCATTTTTAAAAAAGTCTTCATCTTGCTGAAAACTTTTTACGTCTTCAAAGTCAACACCTAGAGATTTCATGATGTTGTACAGTTCATTATTTTTGTTATCCTGAAAAGGGCCCAAGCTATCTTCGGGAAGCATTAAATTACTTTCCTGGGGACATTCAGTCTGCTCTTGTTTGAGGATGCTGTTATTCCTCACTGGTAAAATACTTTCTTGCCAATCGTTGCCCATTACACTGCCCAATTCATCCCTGGTGTCCACAAAAAGGTTCCTCTCAAAAGAGATTTTATTTGAAGCAGGTGGGCAGAGATACACAGATTCATCCTGCTGCAACATTGCACCCAGAAGTGAACTGGGATCAAGAGATTCTTTGCGCAGTGCAGTCTTAGAAGCAGCTCCTTTTCTAATGCCACTTTTAACCTTTGCCTGAGAAGAATCCATTAAGCCAACCTGGGGAAACATCACTTCATACAACACAGCCTCACCTGTAGCAAACATGAAGGGCAACTCCGTGTTTCGCTTCCGTAAGTGCTCTGCCCCTTCTTCATCTCTGAATTGCAAAATACCAAAAGCAGAACGTTAACTGTTGTAATTGCACTACAGAAAAAAACAGCCAGGTTTCATTTTAATGCTGTAACAGACTGTCCTAAGTACTTTAAACAAACCTGAGAAGCAGTTGAGGGGGAAAATAATTAGGATCTTGACAGTAACAGATTTGGTTGTAGCTAGGTTGTGTCAAAAGGTGGACAATCCTGCAGTATAATTTCTGAAGCATACATGATTTAGAATCCAAACACTACTAATACTGGGATAATTAGGAATTAAGTCCCTCCTCCACAGAGAGGCACATGGAACAAGTGATAAATTATGCCAGCCCTATAAACTGAGGCAAAAAGTTATGCTTTAGTTGAGATGGGAGAGGGAGAGACAGGTAAACTAGATTAAGTAACCTTTTTTTTTGTACTATATCCTACTTTTCCTCCAGTAAGCTACTAAATCTACAGCTATTCATCTGCTGTACCTCTTTCATACTAGTTAATTTTATTTGCAAAGGTGAAATCTCCAGCACCTGTTTGGTGGCTACTTACGTAAGAGGTCTCTGAGTTGCAATAATATAATCTGGTCTCCCGTTTTTGTAAACCAGGCGTGCATTTGCTTGAACCCAGGCCCAACGGTTTTCCTTGGTAAGTAGTCTAAAAACAGTCATACCACTTTCTCCAGTCTTTATCACTAGAAAATTAAAATGGAAAAATATGCTTAATTTTTTGCAGTTAGGTTTGACATTCTAAAACTTAATTTCATTCTAAGGTTTACAGTTTATCAATTATATTTGTTATATTATACAGTGCCTGATCCACAAGCTAATAAAGCAAATATTATTGAACCTCCAAAAGCTCTAAAAATGCAAGCCCTGCTAATTTTCAGGATAACAGGTAGATTTCTGTATCATATCAGCAGAAATGTAATTTTGCACAGAAACACAAACAAAGGGCAGCCTGTATGTGGTGACAGAATTTAATTAAGATAAAAATATGGAATCAGTAATTTTCCTCACTAAATTTTGAGTTGTTTCCCAGAACAAGAGACATGGCAGTTACTTTTCCTAAGCAAAAGGGAAAAAAGAATAATGTTTATGAGTGATAAAGCACAGCAGAGGTCAAGGAGAAAGCACACATTTTCAACAGAAGGTATACAGTGTGACATAAAGGTTCCAATAAGAAATAGACCAAGTAGATCAAGGTCAAAACACACTCTAAATTTAGACTTTGAAAAAAAATCTCCCTTAAAAGTAGCAAATCTGCCTGGGAAAACCTGCTGAATTAGCAGCAAGGGAAGCAGAGAAAAGGAAGTGCAAAGAGCAAGATTTAACACGAACATGGAGACTCAAGCTAAAGGATTCCATATGGGAATATTAAAATACTGCTTCTACCAACATAACCTCACATATTTAGTAGGACATGCCTAGAGGAAAGCCCGTATCAGCAGAAGTGGGAGAGATTTCTTGATAACATCTCAAAACTTATTTTTGTGTATATTTTTTAAGTCATGCGTTCAACACAAGACAGCTCTTACTTCGGACATGTTTCTCAGCACAATATAGCATGTCAGCTGCATGGATAAACTGGTATCCTGTTCCTCTCATGCAGAGTTCTGCTTCTGTGTAACCCAGTACAATTCGTCCTCTGCAAGAGATATTGTTTAGAGTACTTTTATAGCACATTTTCACAGCTCAAGTCAGTAGACAAAGAATAAAAATCTCACTCTAATAACATTCTAAAACAGGGTGCATTCACAGTATAAAATAGCAGAATTCATTACAAAAACTGGACTAGCGAAAACAACAAACATGAGCCAGTGAACAGCTAAAATCAAATGCCCCTTCCCACCTGTCTCCATACAAAATACTTTACATCTTTCCCAGAAAGATTAAAGGAGATGAACTGGTACACTAGAATATAACATTTAGAACATAACTAATGTATTTGCCTGCGTATAAGACACAGCAGTGTATAAGACGTACCCCATTTATACACCAGCAAATACTATTTCTCAGCATATAAGATGCACTGGTGTATAAGATGGACCACATTTTCAAACAGTGTTTCTTGGGGAAAAAAAGTAAGTCTTATACGCCAGCAAACAGGGTATGTGCTTCTTAAGCTATCTGATGTGGGGGACTGGCATTTTGTTTCCAGTGTGCCAGGGCACCATATTTGTGCCCATTGCCTACAATTCTTTCTTTTCTGGGAACCCTCCAGGGACCAGCAGCTGACACCTTGTGGAATGGCATTAGTCTATGGACTACCATTTTGAGTGACACTAATGAGAGCACTGCAGAGTCAAAGGACAATACAGGAACACCACTGCTACAAAAATAAGTGTCCTGTCCAATTACATCTGCCTTTCTACTATGGCTTAAATTCTTTTTCAACTATTAAGCCTCTGAAATTAAAATGTTTTTGAGAAAAGAAAAGGACAGCTTGTGAATGAAGCTATGAATATTTACAGGTGTAATTAACTGTGGAGAGTGTATAGGATAGGGAAGAGGGAAGATGCAGTTATCTAGAAGTTGCTGTGTGCCTTCAAAGTGTTTCTGACTTATGGTGACCCTAAGATGAATCTATTGCAGGCCTTCTAGGGCTGAGAGTGTGTGATGCACCCAGTGGGTTTCCATGGTGGAGTGGGGAATTGAACTCTGCTCTCCAGGGTCATAGTCCAATGCTCAAACCGACTACACTACACTGGCTCTCAAAACCTGGAAGTTACTGATCTACAATCCCCATCACCCTTCATTGTGTGCCATGTTCCCTAGTACTAACTGAGTACAGTCTAACCACTTCTGGAGAGCCAGTTTCCTCATGCCTAGCACAGGACAAAGAGAGGCTTCAAAACAATTGCTACCAGTGCTACCCATAGTTTGTTTAACATGTTCAAACCCCCTTATGCATTTCAGTTAAAGTGTACAGGGAAAACTATCATACAAAGATCTTGCACTTACTTTGCATCACATTCTATAGGTGTGAAGTCCAGCTTGTGCTTAGTTCTGAAGATAAAGTTTTTGGTACGTATTTCAAGAATGGATGGAGGCTGCAGTGGAGTAGCCACTGCAAACAAAGCAAGCTGAGGAGACAGCGCTGCTCCATCCTTCCCTTTTTTATTTTGTCCATGGAGAAACTTCAATCTCCCTTGAAAATTCATGGCCTTTGGAGGAAGAAAAACAGATATAACCACATGCTGTACTTTTAATACACATATTGTTATTTTCTTGCTTAGATACAACTCTAAACAAAAGATACCTTTCTATATTTTTAATTTCACTCCTAAACTTTATTATCTTCAGCTACTGGTGTAAGTACCAAAAATGTTGAAGATTACTAAATTTTAAATTGTTATTTATAAAAAAAATGAGATTAATTATAAAAAGATATATTGTTGTGCACTATATGAACACTCCACAAAGTAACTTCTACTATTTTTGTTTTCTACATAGAATTCTCTTATGCAAAGATAAAAACTCATGGAATCAATTGCTTTGCCTATTAACAAAAGAGGCATTACCAACAGTGTTCTTTACTGCCAACATATGCAGATTTCACAACTGACTGTACTCAACCCGTTGTTTTTGGTGTGCCTTTGTGCATACCCTTAGTATTCAATCTACTGAAAACAGCAAGAACCCTTCCACATTCTCCTTGTTGAACTATCCACTGGCTAGACCTAGATTAGAGTCAGTATGATGAGATCTATTCATATTCAAAGTCGGGATAGCTACAGTAGTTTTTGTATTTTTAAAAGTCTACTGAAGATGGCATTCCAATGGTACAGACTGTACACATTTCTATTTTTTTAAAAAGCTTGTGTTGCCTGTTTGGGTGGAGAGGCTTGAACCAGACAGCAAGAAATCCAAATATGTAGGGTACTGCTGAAGTGGACCAGAGTAGTTATGTTTTAGTTTTCTGATTTTGCAAAAGGCTATATTAGTGCTACAATGGTACACTTGGCCATCCACATTTGGTAGGGTTAGGGACACAGGGCCCTCGCAAAAGTGAAAAATTGGCAAATAACAAAATTTGTGTCTCTGTAGGAAGGGGGCTGAGGCACAGGTGGGCATTCAGGGTCTATACCAGGTCAGGGAAAGGAGATGGTTGGCATGGTGATCCTGTACTTCCTCTCTCTTGCCTATCTTCTTCCTTGGGTGTATGTGGGGCATGAGTACAGGGTTTGTGGTGCCGAGAATCTGGGCAGAGAGCCATCCTTAGCTGGCCAGGCAGAGACTGGCAGAGGAAGAGGAAAACCAGAGGTGGGTTTTTAAAGAACTATGTGGCCTGACTGGAGCCACCAAGAGGGAAGGTTCCCCCAACAAAGAAGCACCTGAGGTGTGAAGGCAGGGGCTGGAGAAACTCGCAAATACTCAAATCTGTGAATGTCAAATCCGCAAAAACAGAGGGCTGACTGTACTTCAAAAAAGTACTTGGTTTTAAAACTATTGAGCTCTTTTACTACAGTAAAAAAATAAAATCTGTCTAGAAAGGTATTAGGGCCAAAGAAAGCAAGTTACTTGATATTTTATCATCATAAATTGAGCTATTAGATATGTCAGTTACCCAGAGTCCCAGGCTCAAAAAAAGAGAGAACTGAATTAGGAAACAAACTATAGTTTCCCATTATGGGAAGATAAACTTTTTGGCACATATGTACTTCATCAATTTTCTCCATCCTCTCTTTATAGGAAATCAAGTTTAAAACTTCTGCTTGCAGTCTGCAAAGAACTATGATTTCCTGTTCTGTCTTTGTCCAACTAGTTATAATAAACCAGGATAAAATCTTATTTTCAGATCCAGATCTTAATTTGGTATAAAACCCATTATTTGAATAAACCATGATTTGAATAAACCATATTTTTCCTGTGTTCATGCATAATGGAAAATGGTAGTTTAATCCAAATTTCAAGTGGAAGCTTTAACAAATTCTCCCTTCAAATCTGTAGGAGAAGGTAAGGTAGCAGGAGAAAAAGGCGGTATACAACCCCAAGATACTAGGCATCATTATTTATAACGGGGATTCAGATCCTCCTGTTAGGTCTGATTTTGACCCATATTCATGCGTGTACTCACCAAGAACCCAGATGAATTATCCAGTAGACAACGTAATCTACAGATGAAGTTTCGTTCCATAAACGAAGAATTCTCTGGAGGTAGTTGATCTGGATTATAATATGTTGCTGACTGTGAAAAGCCATTATCTCCTGCAAGAATATATTATTTGAGAATTTTTTAATGAGCAATATCTACTGTTACTACAACAGCAATTGCTGTTACAAAAAAGATCTCATATCCTAAACAAAAAGACAATGAAAAACACAATTAACACATACAGTATAGTACTAATATTGTTTATACGGAAAACTTCCAGATGTAAAATAAGTTCATCGGCATTAATTTTTTTAATCTGAAAGATTTTTCCATTATTATGCTTTCATGTGGAAACTGATTTCCTAAAGAATTACAAATAAATAGCAGCTGAATTCTCATCATCTTGTAATTGGAGAATATAAATAATTCTCCCAAGCAGGGATGACTCAGAACTGGAATCCGTTAATGAAACAGTCTGCTGCCTGAAAAAGCACTGTCATTTCAACAAGCTCTTTTCAAGAGCTGTTAAACTGGAGCAGAATGTCCACTCTCTTTGCAGTGCTATGTCTACTAGGGACTTTTTCACTAGTTAATTTAATGGGGCTGCATAAACAAATGATTAGATGTGCCATACCATTATACATATTCTGCAAAGTATAGGCATTCCCAATTTACCTGTAACGGGGCAGGGACTTTCATAGACAACAGTTTACTTCCCAACATATCAACACACCAGTTTGGATCAACCTATAAGCAAGCTAACATAGTCTTAGAATTTGAATAGATTCTGAAATGGATTTAACACACTGCCTCATCTCCTGATCAAATGCATTGCCTATGCACACTTTGAAAGATCTTGTGGAAAAGTGGTGTTTGCTGCTGTCTATTTGCCCCTCCCCTATTTTCCTCCCATTGCAAATAAAGTGCTGGCATTACATCTGTTCTTGCAGTGAGGTTTTAGCTGAAGACCAGGAGGACTTGGATTCCTGGTAATCTACACTTTCCTCTTATCCACTCATGCAGTGCTCCAATTCTCTCTTTTTAGATCTTCTAATGCTAGAATTCTGATGTTAATAGATAAGAAAATTTTGGTGGAAGCTGCTAGGGTGGATATGAAGCATTTCTCCCCAATCTCAGAAGAGGGCATATAAACCATACTATGGCTCACATGATGCCCTCCCGAAAGTCACAGGGCTTTAACCTATCCCCTTAAAACTGATAGTACAGAGGTATTCATATGATTCAATCTAGCAAAGCTCCTCTCTGTACAGTGTATGTCAGGTGACATACACGTCACGGCTACTTTGTACAGTGAGATTATCAGCACTAGGAGCACTTAACTCCAGTGTGAGTTTTCTCCAGGATACCCATAAGTTAAAAAGTGCTTAAATACTTAGCTTGTCCAGACAGATATGCCACTACTTGCTGGTAGTAGATTCTCACCTGGTATTATCTGTCCAGAATCTGTAGACTGTGCAGGATTTAGAGCCCAGTGAAGCTGCCGCTGAAATTCTGGTCTGTCTTCTGTGTGTATTAATTCAAACACACTCTGGTGTATAATGTCAGACTAAATCCAAGAAATAACAACAAGAAATAATGAAATGTCCAGTAATATTTATAAGCTTTCGAAAGATTGATTTTTACAATGGATATTAACATTCATCTTGATAGATTTAAGGTATCCCATTAGAATTCATTGCCATATTTGCCATATGGGAGGTGCAATGTGACTGTTAGGAAAAAATGATTTAAAATAATGGCCGTAATCCTGCTGGGAATTTACAATGTTATACAGCTAATCACAAATATGCAGTTCAGAATTGTGTTGTTGTTCTTAGGAGCAGAGTACTGTCATAGTTGTGCCACTAGGAACACTGTAAAAGTCGAGCAAGCAGCATGGCCAGTGCACAACAATCGTAGCAATAGCATTTACATTTCTATATTGCTTTATAGTGCCAAGCACGGTCTAAGCAGTTTACAATATGTTAGCTAATTGCCCCCAACAAGCTGTACTCATTTTACTGACCTGCAGAAAAATGGAAGGCTGAGTCAACCTGGAGCCCTGCAGGATCGAACTCACAACATTGTGGCTGCAGTACCGGCATTTAACCACTGCGCCCCCAGGGCTCATGATGCACAACAGTATAGCACTTTGTAATAATGGTGGCAGGAGAGGGGCAATAGCTCCCAACAGAATCATGAGACAGTGATTATCCAGAATGGAGGGCAGTGGAAAGTCATGGGTACCCTATGCCTGACTGGAAAAATGTGGGAACTTCCTCACTGAACAATGGAATATCCCATGTCATGCCCCATTATGTGGTGGGACACCCCACTGCACAACAGGATATCTGGTGTGATGCCTTGCTGTTCACTGCCACAGTTCTAGAACAAGGTTGTGTGTAGTATCAGCTATGCAGCTCTATCATCATAAGATCACACCTTATAGCCTGTGATGCAGGTTCTTGGTCAATTTTTATGGCAGGTTAGCACTTTGCAGGTGTCCCTTAAGACTAGTCTTCTAAATGGGAATATCTTTCAATATCCTACAAAGATGTGAAACATACCCAGAAGAGAACTGAAACTGGTTTACATATTTTCAATCTAATTAGAATAGGCTCCACTTAGCCAATGTCAGTAATCCACTACACAATAAAGATTATGTTTCAAACTAATTTTTATTTTTTATATATTTTTATTAATTATAAAAAGAAAAAACAAAAAAAATACATAACATGATAAACATAAAAGTGAAAGAAAAAAGTTACAACAGAAAAATCTATTTCTCTCCAAGTCTATTAACATAATATACTTATTCAACGTATTATAAATCATACGGATTAGATTTTTTGTTACATGTATCTTAATCTCATTCTCATTACATCCATTGTTATTGTTTATTCTCATAATTAGCATTTTAAAAAACATACTATTAGTAATTTCATTCTTACTTCTATCCTTTTCAAACTAAATTTAACCTATTGCTATTACTGAATGTAACCTTATTACTAAGTATGCTATTACTAAGTGTACTCTAAGTGCCCTACCCCCAGAGCCAATTACATCTCAAGTTACTCCACCTTCCAAAATTGTAACTCTTCTTGTGGACGTATGACACCTTCCCCTTTTATTAACACCTTTTCCACAAATATCTTCCATATTGCTTCAAAATCATTCCATTTCATTATTCCTTTTTTGACCTTAATTCCACATGTTAATTTATCATTAATCACGATTTTCCACACTTCTTTATACCAATCCTCTATATGAAAATCTCCTTGAGGTTTCCATTTTCTTGATATAATTGACCTTGCTGCCATTAATAAATTTGTAATTAAATTTTTCATTGCCTGGGTACAATTAACCTTAACATAAAGAGATAACAATGCTATACCAGGACATATTTCTAAATCAATTTCTGTTATCTCCTTTATCTCTTTAAACTACTAATTTTTATTTTTAAAGTTCCTTGCACAAGGCATTATTTTGGGCACCACCATGGAAAAACATGTGACTTTTTTTTTACACTCGCTTGAACTTCAAATCATGAGAGAACTCTGCTTAGGACCCCAGCAGATGAACTCAGGAGTTGAGCTATTCAGACAGGTGAGACAGTTTTTTAAAAAAACTTGTTATTTTTATTGAAGAAAACTAAGGTAGAACAAATATAACAATAACATAATATCCATTATCTACAATTAGTGCCAGTTACCTTAGGTACAAATTAGGCCTTTTCCGCATGGGGCGAGGCAATTGTCTCATGTCGGTACTCACCGGATCCGTGTGCTCCATGCGCGGGTCCAGGCTGGTCCGGAGCAGTGTGGGGCCGTGCTCCGCACTGCTCCGGGGATGAAAATGGCGGCTTCCGGTTGGTGGAGGCTCTCCACCAACCAGTGAAGCTCGCCAGCCTAAAGCCCGCCCCTGGCAGATCTTCAGGCTCGCACTGGTGCGAGCCTGCAAATCTGCACCGGAGCATGGCCACGGAGTGGCGTGCTCCGTGCTTTTGAAAGACCTGTTTTAAGTGGTCTTTCAAAAGCATGCTGAATGACCACTTTGGGTTGTTCTGGAGCGGGCTGAGGTCTGGAACTACAGAAAGTAGTCTGGACCCAGTCCGCTCCCAGGTGTAGATGTCCTCTCTGGAGGAAGCTCTGCACCATTTTAAATACCCCGTGTGAAAAAGACCCTAAAAAGCAGAAAATAAAGACTGAAATATGGGTCAGAAGGATTGTTGGTTTTAAAAAGTTGTGCTAGCTTCTCTAGAAGGGCTCTCACAACTTTTATAAAAGCATCCAGCATCATGCCTTCTTTCAAAGATTGATTTCCTAGCTCTATGGTCGAGGGAAACGGCAATTTCTAGTACTGCAACAGAAGTAGCTTTGATGGTAGAAGCTATTCTTCAAAAGCAGAATCAAAATGATGGGACTTCCTGTATGTTTTGAAAGAGGAAAAAATGCTTACCTGCTGGAAACCCAAATAATCTTGGATTGTAGAAGACACATAAAATATGAGTGCATCTGATGTGACCACCAACACAAACCCATTTAATGCCTGAAGAGAGAACAGCAATAATACATCACTAACGAATGTTTCAAAAATGATTTTCAAAATAACAAAAGCACAGAGAAAGGTTACTTCAGACACTTTATTTTAAATGTTAACCACTCATGTGCTAAGTCTCGATAACATCTTGGAAAATTAATATAGTGAGCACACCTAAGAACAACACTGTATCAAAAAAATTCATCTTGTAAAGGGTATTCAAATGTGCCAATAATAAGAATTTTACTGAGGATAAAAATTATTGCAAGAATAATAACGGATTGCAGAACTCAAATAAAAACAACAAGGTCTTGTGGCATGTTAAAGATGAACAAGCTCATTATCACTTAAACCATTATTGCTATCCATAAGAGTTTATACCACAATACAGTTGTTTTGGCTAAATTCATCATTAGTCCTAACTAGAGTAAACCTATTGATATGAAAGAAACTTCTTAATCATAATTAACTTAAGTCTCACTGAAATGGGTTTACTGTTGCTAAGTATGCTAAGGTACCACATGATTCTGTCATTTTTGTTGGAAGGGATTTTCATGTCTATCCCACTGAAGAGTGAATAGTTCTCAACATTAGATCAGTTAAAAAGCTAAGACAAAAGTCTTGCACATGTAAAGTGATCCCACATATGGGCAGAATGCTTGAAAATGTACTTTCTAGCTCACACCACATTAACCAATCCTGGGAAGTCATCTGGACATCACGAGCAGCCTTCTTTTTGAGGGAGTCTGGGAGCTTGCAGTGAGCAAACAGATTTGGAAAATGCTGATTAACATGTAGAGTTTATAAACCGATTGCACCACTTCAACAGAGAGTACATTTTAAAAAAACAAAAACCTTGCCTGAAACATTATAATCATCATTCTAAAAGAAAATACTCTAAAATCCATTTTTAATTTTTTTTAAAAAAATCTTAATCTGCAATATTTCCACAAAAATGTATTTGGGGTAAAAAACAATAAAACAATTATTTCCCTAAATTTTTCCATGCCTTCACATCTCTACTAGGTTGAACCATAAACACCTGTACAATAGTCTTAATACACAAGGATCATTTCACATACATATTATGGTGTTTATCACATTTTGGGTGAGAACCTGCTCCTTTATTTAACTATTTTTGTTTTTATTTTAAATTATGGCATTTATCTATTTAAATATTTAAAAACAAATTCTATCAAACTGTTAATAAATAATAGATAATTAAAACAGTCACAGCAGTCACTGCCCTTGGTTTTAAGGACAGAAGACCACAACACAATTTTAGCTGCCTGCTAAAACTCAGAAGGAATGGAGTCATTCTGATTTCTGTGGGAAGGAGTTCCACAGTCTATTACTATAAAATATCAAGGTTTTTGCAGTCCTAATTCTGACACATCTGTAGTCTCATTGTTTGACTGCCTTAATGTTTGGAATTTTGGAAACTCAGGTGTGTCTGATCTGTCCAGAGCGGGTAATGGAAACTTTAAGGATGTTACTGATTATCGTTCTAGAAGGTGTTAAAAAACTTAGAAATTATATTATGGAACTTGCAACTGAAGTTAACATAGCTTGGATTCAACAATCTGTCTAGTAGTGACAGATCAGATATTATGTGCAAGTTGAATAAGTAGGCTGGCAGTAGAGACTGACAACTCACAGTCACTCTTTCTCCACCCTGGTCTTTGTGCTGGATGTGGGGAAAGACGCTTTCCTTCCCTCTGTCACCAATGTGGAAATGCTACAGACTGATAAAAAAGAGACTATCCTATACAATATAGGAGTGTTTCTATAAGCCTGCTAAGGGGATTGTACAATGTGTTTTCATGATGGCTGTGAGGCAGGATACTTATCTTCTGAAGGCAAGCTATCACTATACAGGCTGAACACCCCTTCTGTGAAACGTTTAGGACCGGAAGTGTTCCATATTTCAGATTTTGGAATACGTTCCCTTTTTGGAATAACCTTGCATCTTGTTTGCTTGCTACGTGTGTTGTATACGAGACACAAGGTTGGAGGAGACTGAGGATATGTGAAATGGCAGGAATCCAAGTGGAGTGCTTGGCACGCATCCACAGCCCCCGCCATTTCACAGATTCTCAGTCTCTCTCTTTGCCACCAGCCACCCACTTCCACCTTTGAGGCAGTGGTGACAGTGCTCCTCAGACCTGAGAGATGAGTGAGTGGGAATGCTGTTGTCTTGAAGGCTGAAGCAGGCAGTTGCTGAAAAAAAATGAGACACTGAGGATCTGAAAGATGAACAAGGAGGAGCAGCACAGCCACTGCCTGGGCTGCTGGCAGCAAAAAGTTTCAGTTTTTGGATTTCTGGATAAGGCAGGCTCAACCTGTACTTATTCGCAAGGCTGAGGTACAAAATAACAAACCAAGAATTGTCTTTCAGCTCACTGTACATACATAACTAGATAAACCAAAAGAAAAATGCTTCTAATACATTTTGAAACAAAATAAATCCTACATGAACAATTTCTATTTGTCCCTGCTATGCTATCTGCTTTCCCTCCTATAAAGTCTTTCATCATAACCATGACACATACCTGCAGTAAAAGCTCTCCTTCCAGCAGCTGAATGCTTTCCTTGGGGTTTGTTACCCTACCGCTGTCCTGGACACCATTTCTGTCAGGCTTTGCAGAACTCAACGATTTTAGTGCAACTGTAGAAACAAATGTACGTCTATGAAAGAATTCTCAATTGCTTAAAATATGCATTTTAAGTTAATGGATACATGGATAAAATATATTACATATTTTAAAAGTGGTTCCCTAGAAAAAAACAGCATCCCCCAAATTAATTGAAGAACAGTATCTGAAAGATACCATCAAGGGCAGTAATACAAGCAATGATGAGACCAAGTTTTTTAACACAAAGTACAGTTATGTGACTGCTTCTATCTTTATTGCTGAAAATTCTTTGGATATACAATGGCATAAATACATACAGCAAGCGTCTCTGCAAATTTTGAAAAATCTAGAACAATGTTTACAGGAAACAGGAAAAATGAAGTAGAAGATTATCCATTTTAAGATCTCCTAACTTTGAAGATGCAGCAAAACCAGTTTCATATGATTAAGCACTGACATTCATTTGCTTATATGAAACCCTCAGCAATATAAGTGAAACCAACTAAGATGCTGATTAAGCACATTGATCATAACCCCAGAAGAATTTGATCGGGGTGGGTGTGGGAGAGAAAAAAAACAGCGTGCATGAAACCAAATGACCTATATGGGTGCCTGGAACTCATCATACTTGGCCCTGTGACATTACTCATAGGTATGATGCTATCATTCTCAATAATGACAAGTATTTCAGCTAAGCAGAGTCAGGCTTGGCTAGTACTTGGATGGGAGCCCACCAAACAATGTCAGGTGCTGTAGGCTATATTTAGAGGAACGCAATGATAAATCACCTGTAAGTATTCCTTGCCCAAGAAAACCCTATGGAATTCATAGGGTTGCAATTAGTCAACAGGCAACTTTAAGGGACATACACACTCCTTTGCTTTCTTTCTCACTTTCCTAACCATCTTCAGCAAGCCAGAAATTATAACCACCTTTTCCACTCTCTCCTTCCCACTGTAGCTTTTCGGTTCACAAAATTTACTCCAAAAAATTAGGCAATGCTGTAATATGCTGTAATTCAGCACAAGCACATTAGCTTGATAGGGGAGATCAGAACAAAAGCAACACCACTTTCACCTTGTAGTCAATTCATGCAAAGATTTCCCTGGCTCCCCCACTATGATATATGGTTTTGAAAGCAAAATATTGTTACATAATTAAGACAGATATTCACAAGCTAATATTTTCAATGGACCTGTGGATTGGGAGAGTGCAAGAATATTCTGCGAATATAGCATTTTTTCCCCCCAAAAATAAAACTCAAGCGCATTACAGCCAATCTGCCAGTTCAAGTACAAATATTTTAGATAGCTTACAGGCTTACTAAATTCTGCCTCACACTAACAGAATACCACCACTGTTAGCAAGAAACAATAACAGTCTACTTCAGACAAAGAAATCTTTTAAATCTACTGCAGAGAGTTGCCGTGAACTTTTAAACTAGGCAGAATTTTACAAGCATCCTACCACAGAAATGAGCCCCAATCTCTTATCTTTAGTTATTGCTATTGGTTAGTAAAGGCCATTATCTACCATTATAAATTAAGAGGTGTTTCTCTGCATTAGCAAATCCGTGGTGGGAAGGGACAGCTATGAGGCAAGGTAGTGAGGGGGTGACTAGAAGAAGGCAAATCACATGCAAGTAAAAGTTAAGCCCATCACAGCTCTCTAAATTCCATTTGGATCATTATGACAAGCACATCCATGTACATGCAGATTGGCCCTGTGTAACTATAAACAATGTAATCTTGGCAGAATCTTACTGTTTGCAACTTCCTGAAACCCAACGTATCACATTTACTAAACAGATGTACAAGATACTGTCATAAAAGATAGCTTGATCCCACAGCTGCTATCTAAATTTTATGCAACTTTCTGATGGGAATAAGGCCAATTATCATAACTTCAAGGTAATGACTAAATTTGTGTTACATCTATTGAAATGAATTCCTTTTAAAATACAAATTCTATTCTTAATCTGTCTTTATATGACAGTTGTTGAAAAAGCTCCCCTTTCAGTCTACTATGTAGGTGCTGGTATTTTGAAAGAAGTTAGGAAAAAAATGGCGTTTTCTATTAATAAAAGATTAACAAATATGTATAATTTTGAAGGCAAACCTAATACTATGCAGTGCATTTGTTCATAAAAAATCAGCAACTGCTGACACCAAAGTAGAGGAGAACAAAAACAGACATAACTCTGAAATGGTAATGAATCTTCTGCTTGATGTGACTGCACATAACTGAAACAGGCACACAAAACCATACAATCGAGTCTATTAACATGCTCATTTTACACTAGTTATGCACAGATCTGTGAAAGATATAAACCTGCAGGTTGAGGTGTGCTAACACTCCCTATAAAACATGACACTTTTTCCAGAAAGTGCTGAGCAAAGGAGGTCATTATCCATATGATAAAACAAGTTAAAACTAGTGTTCCAGCCAGCTGTGACTGTTCCTTGAGAAATCAGAGCTGGCTAAGGAGCCACATGCCTTGATTACACCCCATCTGGACTACTGTAGCATGATCCACCTGCGCCTGCCATTGGAAACTGTTCGGAAACTTCAGCAGGTCCAAAATGCTGTGCTCAGGCTGATGACCAGAACTGCCTGCAGGGATCTTGTGATTTGCCTGTTAAAACAGCTGCACTGGCTACCAATATATTTCTGCGCAGAATATAAACTGCTGGTTTTGACCTTTAAAGCCCTAAAAGGCTTGGATTCAGACTATCTGAAAGACTGTTATCTCTTTACATTTTTCTCAGTCCTACCTTTGCAGGTACAGTTGATGAGGACTCAGGAGAGAGCCTTCTCTGGGGCTGCTCGCAGACTATGGAACTCTCTTTCACAAGAAGTCCAGCTGGCCCCCTCCCTGTTTTTTTTCCACGGCAGGTGAAGATGTTTTTATTTAGGCAGGCCTTTGAATCTTCTATTTTAATAATGGAACTGCAGTGTGTATAGAAAGTAGTGTGCTGTATCTGCATTTTTTAGTATTTTTCGAAGTACCATTTTAAATGTTTAAAGTGTTTCAACTGTTTTAAAGAATGTTCTAATAACTGGAATATTTAAATTCTTTTAAACTTTTGTAAAGTAAATGTTTAAGCAATACCTTTTCAGATTATTGTAAGCTGCCTCGGATCTCATGTGGAGAAAAGTGAGATATAAACTCCATAAATAAATA
This sequence comes from Iguana delicatissima, assembly GCA_948472985.1. NCBI lineage: Eukaryota > Metazoa > Chordata > Lepidosauria > Squamata > Iguanidae > Iguana > Iguana delicatissima. The sequence continues at coordinate 77,142 of CAOKZL010003122.1, forward strand.
AATAACTGATGTCACACAGGATATGAAGCAAACATTATATCGGGTTTGACATATATAGGCTTCACATGACTGCTACTAAGAAGCAGTAGTATCTCCAAATGAAAACTTGTACTGGCTTGGACTACAAACTACAGTGGACTAGTAAATAAGAAAGAGAAGGAGCAGCTAGAAAGAAACCTGCTCCCTTGATTCTCATTTTAAAAACCTGGCCTTTTACAGTTAGAACAAGACATATACAGTAGAGTCTCGGTCATCCGACCTGCAGTTATCCGGCCCTCCAAATTAACCGACGCCACGGCTGCCTGAGGGCGTGGCTGTAGGCATTTCTGTGCTCCCGACACGCCCCGGGCCCACCCCGACACGCCCCCAAAATGGCGGCCGCCACGGGCCTCCGTGTAATCCGACCCTTTCGGTTATCTGACCCTCCACCCGCCCGTTTAGGTCAGATAACTGAGACTCTACTGTACACTCTTCATCTCTACCAGAGAAAGTAGTACACTGGGTGTTCATATCTGTTTGGTACTCCTCTGCCGTGCTGTAAGCCACCTTGGGGATATTTTGACTGAAACATACTAATTTTTTAAAATAAGTAACAAGTTTTTTTGGTAAATTCTTAAGGAAGAAACCAGTTTCACCAAAGCCCGTCTTTTACAATGAAAACGTTACTTCAGCACATAGTAAACAAACACAATATGGCATGATACAATAGCTGTTGGACTGCTCCTATTTATTCCTGTTTCAAAAGGCTTACTACTCTTCTTAAATAAAGAAAAAGTTGGCATTATAACAGGGAAGTACAAACTCGTTTTTTTGTTCCTGGTAAACTCCAGCACATACACACCTAGTGGCTTTGTAAGTGGGGGAAAAATTAACAAGAAAGAAACCGGACAAAATATTGGCCTAGCCTAAAGACAAAGGAAGTTCTATAATACACAGTTACGAAGTAAAATTAGCTAATAATCCTGACAATGCTGTACAATGGGTAATATTACCATTGCAAAAAACTATATAGCTTGTCAACTACAAAATAAATATGTAGCAGATTGTATGCCCGGGAACTGAATTAAGAAAAAGATTTTCCTATATATTGAAGAGTGTACAGTGTACCACCATATATGCACTGTACATATTCCAGGAATTCCCATGTAGAACAAAAAAGTGAAGTGTCATGTCTCAATGAATGCAACATATACATGCCTGAGGCAGTGTAGGCACATGCCCACTATGTCGATTGATTACAATGGGATGCAACGCTTCACATGACCTCCCATTCATGTGGGGGGGGGCTGTGCAAGACGAAGGGGCACATTACTTAATCACATTCGAATCACATTCAAATGACTCTGACCTTTAAGAAAGCAAGATGTTGCTAAAATACTACAATAAAATTTGAAATTTAAGCTATTTTCAGTGAGGAATCTTCTGCTATTCCCATTCTGAGGAGAAGGCCAGAGCTAAAGCACACATCACATGTTGTGTATGGAAAGGGCCTCAGGATTAAGTTTTGGCATATACAGCTGGAAAGTGTGTCTTGCCTGAAACTACGGAAAGCAACTATCACTCAGAGGTAATACTAAGCTTAACTGACCAATGTTCAGACTTAGTACAAAACAGTGTCTTACGTCCCAATTTATTTTATTTATTAAAATGTTTGCAACCCAAACACAAAGATCTCGAAGCAGATTACAATCAGCTAAACAATTTGAAACACAACAATCTAAAACAAACACTATGAAAAATTAAAACATCTTAAAGCAATTTAAGATAGATTAAAATAGTTTGCACTATATCAAAGCTCTATAACATATTCAGGTTCTGTCTCAAGCCCTAAAAGTTTTGGTCAAAAGCCCAGCTTAACTTGATGCCAAACTGAACCCAATGTCAGCACTAAATGGATCTCTGTGGCAGGAGCATTCCACAATCAGAGCGTCAGAGCAGAGACGGCTGTTTCTTACATTTCTATGTAATGTATTTCTCCTAGTGATGTGATACAAAAGGACTTCTAGGTAGATTTCAATGGTCAGGCAGGTATACACAGCGGGCAATATTCCTTCAAGTCTCCAGTTCTCAAGCTGTTAGTGCTTCAAATGTCATCACTAGCTCTTGAATTTACACTTGGAGGTACACTGACAGCCAGTGCAATTCTTTCAGAACTGGCATCATGTGGTTTTAAGGTGTTCTTGTCAGCAATCAAGGTGCTGTGTCTCTCTCTCTCACTGCAGCCTCCATACCATCTTCAAGGACAGTCCTATATGGAGTACATAGCAGTTTTCTAAACAGAAAGTTACCAGTGCATGAATTACTGCAGTTAGTTTGTCCTTATTTGGGAAAAGCAACAGCTGGTGCTTAAGGTAATGCTGGTTCCAAATACTTTGAACCACAGAGCCTACCTGGGCTTCCAGTGTCAGGAATGGCTGATACTAGAGCACTCCCAGATTGTGTGTCTGCTCCTTCAGAGGAAATCTAACCTCATCCAAACTAGGTCACTCACTTCATTCCCAGACCTAGAAACACCAAACAACAGCCTCAGTCTTATCACGACTCCACTTCGGTTTACTGGCCTTTCTCCAGCTCATTGTAGCAACCAGTTCCAGATGTACTAATAAAATCAATCACTCATATAAAGCTGCAAACACTAAGTATATTTTAAAATTGCATTGGAATCACTGTGCTGCATTCAATATGATTCTCACAGAAAGAAACTTGTGGGTCTCTGCTTCTACAAACAACCCCTAATCCTTCTGAAAAACTTTTCCTGAATATTAGAGAACACGTTCAGTTAAATGGGCCCCTGAATATTTGATGGAGGCACTTTTCTGGATCCAGCTTGTCAAAAAGGAGTAATGGCAATCTATGTGGAAGAAATTCTGCTCCTGTCCAGTTCAGTCTGACTAGAATATTTTCAAAATACCAGCTGAGAATGCCAGCATTAAGACATTTCAGGAAAGGGACTCTTCCAGTTAGCTTTAATCCATATTCAATTAGCATACACATATAGGACTGTAAAGTTTTTAGAGACAACAATGAAAAGGTGTGTGTTTTTAAGTCATGCTGTCAAGAGCAGCTAGAATACTGGTGGTGCAAAGGAATGTGGTTCTGGGGGAAAAATGAATAGTTCCAAGAAGAACTAGTGTAGTGTTCTTCTCACACTGAAAGCTAAGACTAAACCTTGCTTATATTATCTTCCATTCTGAAGCAGCCTTCTTTTGATGGAGATAAGCTTAAGAACCATAACAAGATTACAATACAAAGTAGCAGTGGCTGCAGGAACAGAGAAACAGATGAAGATTAGACAACATCAAAAGCAGCAGAAATTTTGATCACAATTCTGACTACTAGTAAATTCAAGCAGCAGTTAACAAATGTCAGAGAATGTAGCTCTACCCTATGCATGTTTTCTTAAAAGTAAATCCAACGAGGTTCAATGAGATTTAATCTTGAGTGTGCATAGTACTAGGTAATCAAAAACAATGTGGTTATAATTGTTCCAAATATTGCCATATGAAGACTTACAAGATCAATTAGTAATGAACTTACAAAAAAATAGTATTTTTTGTTGTTGTGGCTGCTGTTTCAGCATACCAAGTTGCTGCTGTTCGTCAAATGTTTATTCTCAAATTTCTTTTTTAAGATGAAGTGACTTAAAAAGAACAGCAAATTGTCAGTATCATTATATAACTATGTATCTTGCTAAACCAAATCTGAAAAGTGGCACTTCTGGAAAAACAAGAAGACCATTCCCTAAGGTCAGCTCTGTTCCTCAGCAAAACAATTAAGTATCAATTAGATTTGTTTCAAGTGATTTGACACAAGGCAACTGCAGCAGGAGTGGAGGAAACTATGATTAATCTTCCAGACTTAACAATACTGCAGCAGAGGGAACAATGGGAAGAATATACACCTCTGACCTCTTCCATCTGTGCTCTTGAAGGAATAGTTTTTGAAAGCAATAAAGGGTCAACATTCTGCATATTCAGCACCAAGGCATTGCTGTGAAGTGTGCAGAAAGCAAAGTAGCCTATATGCAAAGCCTGTGCTTGCCAACCACAGCAATGAGGGGGAGGGTGCTAAATCTCATTATTTGAGCTTTAAGAAAATGGTTAGGAATTCAACAAGCTCATAAAAACTATTCTAAAGAGGTACACATTTGTGGCTTGGAATTCCTATGTTTAGGGAATGTAGATTATAATTACTGGCGTGCTTCAAGTTCTCTACTTTTAATTTCTAACAGAGAAGGCCTAATATTCCACAAGAATAGTCTTCCTGTGAAAACAAAGATAGGAATAGCAAGATTAACGTACATAACAATTATTTCCTCTGTCGTTACACATCTAACTGGATGGTCACCCTTGATTATGCTGCAGAGTACTGGCTGAGAAAGCATCCTCGGAGGAGAGTTTAAGAGTCATCACTTAAAAATTTAATAAGCCACCAACAATATGATTGACACTGTATGAGACTCATCAAGAAAGCTCATAACCTTAGCAACTGGCAGCCTGAAGGGCAGCCCGAAGGACAGTCTCAACACACAAAAGATGCTTTGGGAAAATAGCTTGACTTAAGCCTAGACCTCCCCTTCCCGCTTAATATTACTGTTAAAAAAAAAATCATCTAATTGCGTTAGTCTGTTGCAGCAAAAGCAACTAAGACAATCTTCTGGCTATCCCTGAATATGTTTTCTGGTACTGGAAAAATTATCATCCCTCCCTCTCTCCCATATATATCTTGTTTTTCTTCCACAGATGAAGCTTAAAGCAGTTTGTATAGTACAAATACAATACAGTGTAGTGTATAGTATAGTACAAATACATAAAATGGACAAAAGTACAAACATTCTAAACAAAAACTGAATTCAGCAAAAGAAAAAAAATCTAGCAGCAATCCAGTTAAAGATCCCTTGCATAGCAACTGAGGTCAACTGCCAATGATCTACTGAAATAAAAATTCTTTGTATGCTGGAGGAAAAATAATCTTATTTGCCTGCCTCAGATGCAGACCTATCTCAGAAGAAGATGGGATAAAAGAATTACCCTCTAATTATCTCCCCACATCATATGATCAACACCTTTATTACGGCACAAACTTTCAGGGAGAAAAGTCTGTTTCATCAGTTGCACAGAGACATTAGTCTTATTTCAACATTCCCATCTTGGTAATGGGAACTGAGCTGTGGTCCTGGCATCAAGCCCAGGATGCTGTTCAGTCCCTGGCATCTGCATGTGTAGCACAACCAGCTTACGAGGAGAGGCCTTCCAACAGTCCTTCACATAAGCCTAAATCCAGACAGCATGGGATTTTTCCTTCCATTAAAGCTTGTGGCCTTTCTTTTGCATATGTCTGCCCTGTATGTGCAAACACCAGGGAAATGGGAAGACCCTCCCCCTCCATGCAAGACAGAACAGAGGTCTACATAACTAACTATGTGACTGTCTAAATATAGCTTTCTTACTGAGGAAACAGCATTTAGAAATGGTTTAAACTGAGATGTGGAACAAAGCTCAGGGATCTTAACCAGCTTGGCATTAATACCATAAGTTATCCAAAATATTATACAGTTTTAATAAGGATTTCTACTGAATGATTAAATGCACTTCTTTAACCTTCTCCTGAAAATATACTCAATATTTAAAATAGAAGAAACAGCTAAATGATGAGCAATCCAAAAGCTTTTAGAGTTTTCGTTTAATATTGTTTTATAATTTTATATAGTTTGATTATGTGTCCTTGTCAGTTTGCATCATATTATATTGCATTTTTTGTACTTTATCTGAGTAATTTGTTTCAGAATTATATGGTATAGTTTTATTACTCCTTCCTTCCCTTTGTGTTTGTGTGTATATAAATACATTTTAGATTGTATGTCTTTAGCAGGACCTGCTCTTTTTGGTTGTTTTATTTGTAAAGCATCATGTACATACATGGCACTATATAAACAAACAAAAACCACAGCAGCCAAAGAAATTGAATTCCGAGATTAAGACAAAAATAGAGTGTTTTTTAGTTAAATGCTCTTGGTGTGCCATGTACTGGATATTATTCTGCATAGATTTTAAAAATCTATAATAGCTTCACTTTAGATAGAAAAATCCAGTCTCCTGAAATTTCAGTGAACATTTGTTGGACAGATGCTTCTGATCATTTTTGTGTAGATGCAGAAAAGCTATAATTATATGACACATTTCAAGTTAGCAGGTGTTCCTTTAGTAAAAGACAATAAATTATTAATGCATAGTGGTGTGTGAAAATATACCTTTTGTTTCTTTCTGTTAAGAAGGTCACCATTTTCAAGCCTCACACTAAGGTGCCAACATTACAGCAAAATGAAGTTCTCTCACAACACAAGTGCACAGGTCCCCAAATGCTTGGAGAAGTAAAAAGCTGTGAACTGGCAATAAAGAAAATCTCACTATGGATAAAGTACAAAAATCTAAGTAAAAGCAGGCAATCCACATTTTTATAGCTGAAGATCATTCTTTGCACTGAAAACTGTAGTCCAAATCAAGCCTCTAGCTCATATACTCCATCTAAGATTTGTCCGTCAAAACTTGAATCTGCCCTGCTCTTATGAAGTTAAAACCTTTTAACTGACTCTTTATTTCTGCTCTTTTTTCATTTTTAATTAATTGTTCATTTATTTTTGAAAGATAACAATTAACATCATAGAATTCATTAACCATGTAACTAAACATGGATACATTCAAAATTTGATATAACACAGGCATGGAAAGCATATGACACAGTAGTCATTTCACTATCAGCAAGAGAAAAAAGAAAGAAAGAGAAAAATAAATATCTTAAAGCATATCATTCCATAAGCTGCTGTGGTGAGAAGGTGGTGTCAATGGCAGTAGAGTATTGCTAACATATTCAATAAATGGAAAACATTTCTCAATAAAATTACCTCTTCTACTTTGTCCTTTGGAACATGAATATTATCCAACAGCTTCTCCATTAACCAAGAATAGAAAAGTTACTTTTCTTCCAAACTTTGTGATCTCCACTCCAGGTACAGTAATAAAAACACTAATCAAATATTTTAGTAATCTGTTTTCCACTAGATAGAGTGAAAGCAAAAGGATTTAATCTTTTGAATGGTAGTCTCAGAATCTACTCTGATTATCTCTTGCCAGAAGCAAATCATTTTTGGGCAATTTAGACAGGTGTGTATATAAATCCCTTTTTGGTTACAACCCCAGCAGCATTTGGGTGATACCAAGTTGGTTATCGTCACCAGTACAGGCATGAGATGCCACTTATGAATTATTTTAAGACAGTGGTTCTCAACCTGTGGGTCCCTAGATGTCTCAGACTTCAGCTCCCAGAAGCCCTGAGCATTGACCATAGTGGCTAGGGCTTCTGGGAGCTGAAGTCCACAAACATCTGGAGACCCACAGGTTGAGAACCACTGTTTTAAGAGAATGTTCTCTTAAAGTATCTTCCCTTTAATTTATTCTTCTCCTAATAAATGAAAGTCTTCCATTAACTTTCGGAGGAAAGGAAAACTGCGCATTTAAATCTGCAGATTAACAGAGCAGGATTTTAATTTATTTATTGAATGTATACCTCATCTCCTAAGATAGGATTCACAGTGGCTTACAATAAGTTAAAACAAATTTAAGCTAAAATCTTATTTTACAAAATTTTAAAAAAGAATAAAGTAACGATCTTGTTTAAAAAGCATGGGTAAAATATATCTAAATTTAACTACCAAAAGAATTTTAAAAATACAGCATATATTACTGTTTCATAATTAAATTTCAAAGACCCGCCCAAATAAAAAGGTTTTCATCTGCTGGTGCAAGGAGAGCAGGGAGTGGGGCAACCAGATCTCTCAGAGAAGTGAGTTCAACAGCCTGGGAGCAGCCACAGAAAAGAGTCTCTCCTGGCTCCCCATCAAACGTTCCTGCAAAGGTGGCTGGACCAAGAGAAAGCCTTCCCCTGCAGATCTTAAAACTCAAGCTGGCTTATATATACTACAAACACTGTACGGTACAAGTTGGCTTATATATACTACAAACACTGTACATCCTCTGCTGAAATGACCTCAGCACACATGAATGTGAGGGAACACTAAGCCTCCTGCTCATTTATTGTCAATGGATGTGCTAGGTGTGTACACCTTGCATCTATGGATGATAATGAGAAATATCAGAGACTCCCACTCACAAATTCTGGCTCTCTGTCTTCCTGCTGGCTAAGTGCTCTGATTGTGGTTTCTCCTCTTTGGCTGGGTTGTTCTACTGGGTTTCTCTTAAGGTAACTATTCTCTAGACAAGGTTACATCACTTATTTGCTATAGTTTTCACAGGACCATTCTGTCTTGATTGGTTTTTGTTAATATTTTTTGTTTTACTTCTAGCTAGCCAACTAATATTTCAGCCCACACGTTTTACTCTTTCACTGTCCTTTTTCCCAGGCACACATTTTATTAAACTTTGACTGCATTATTTCTTGAACAGCGTTCAACTGCTTTCATATTATCACTGTTCTGTTCCCTACTTGGTCTTGAAATATATATATACAAAATATATCAAAATATATACAAAACAAAGCATCCAGCCTTTAACATTAAAACACATGCTAAGTCTCCAATGTTGTTATCAAGAAGGAAAAAAAAACCTAAAAGATCACTTCTACATACTGATTTGGGAAAGGGCAAAGTGTGTAACGTTTTTGGACTAACATCGCATCGAGACAGCTCTATCTATCAAGACAACTATAACATGAGACAAAATTAGAACCAGACATTAGAAAGAGTATAATTTTATCATAGAAATCTAGAATATTTATATCCTACCCTTCATATCAGAGTGGTTTACAAAAAGATTGCCCTCTAAATCCAACTGCCAATCCCAACTAGTATAGACCCAATGAATCAATGGGAGTTAATTAAATGCTGAGTTATTATTCGGCAATACTGATCTTCAAGTAGCCATAAGAATATTATGAAAGGTTGAGAAATTAACTTAAATGAGTTTTACTCTCCAAGCATGAACTATACTACAATCTCTTTTGTAAATAAATGTATAAATAGCTGGGACATCAGCCCACACATTGAGATCTTAGTGAAAAACGCACATGAGTTCTGCTACTGGAATTCTTCAGACATGTTTCAGGTGGGACAAAAAGCTTCCAGACACTGTTGCATGCCTTTCACTTGGATACTCTGAGATTAAGGAATTTAAAACCCCATGTCAAAATTCAGGTCTGCTGGAATTTAACTAAACGGAGCACTGGGCCTATTCTGAAAGCAGAACTCAAACATATGTTATGGGAGGAGCGAAGCTGAGTCTGTCCTTCCTCTGATGGTTTATCTCCTTGAAGCTCCTCCCTATCCTAACATTCAAGCAGCTTCAACAACTTGTATAACACATAATATCAACAAAAACTGATGTGGCAATGGAATCTTCAGTAATATAAACAGTAAACAAGTCACGAGTAGCAGAGTTTACATCTTAAATTCATTATAAATAGCTTTAACTCGCAGGAAAGTTATTTGACAACCACTGGCAAATTTGAAATTCTTGTGACATCACTGATGCATTTATTCTCTATATATTGTCTATAAATATAGATTTATGGACAAATATGCAACAAGATCTCTTTAAAACAGATCTTGATGTCAGTATGCCATTAAAATAATGGTTGAATAAATCCAGTGCTTTATAGTTTAGAACTAATATGGAATGACCACTTTTTTTTCCTGAGTATCTGCTGGAATCCTAGCCTGTTAGTTTGGAAGACAAACTGCTCCGGACTGTGACAAAACCTATAATGATGCATCAACACAAATATCTGTTAGTGATCCAACTGTCATGGCATTCTAAGCTTGGCTATACTTGTTCAACGACACAGTGTAAGTGATGAAGAAGGTTTTTTCCTTGAAGTTATCAAATCATTGAAGTGTCTTCAGCCTTGCTACAAGCTTAGTAAGTTGCTGTATGGGTATATAGCTTTCTGGATCGCTTCAGAAATCAGAACAGCTTTTAGTTCCTATCCCCTGCTGTTGGAGAGGATCTCAGAACTTCTGGACACTTCGTTATAAATTTTAAATCAACAAACTCTTTCACAAAATAGCACATATGAAAATAATCTTCAGTAAAAGTATTCCTACAGATTTCCCGACTACTCAACACATGCACATGCCTAAAATGTCAATAAGCTTTAACCTACTAAGTAAAGAAACTATAATCCCTCTGTATCACAAGGGATTGCAACATCTCAAGTAGTAATCTTCACTCTTTTCCTCTTATGAGTTGCATAGTCATGACACTTATTTGTGTTACGAACTATGATCAGTATGACTTTAATTTGCAGCCTTCCCATAAATGGTATGTAAAGTAGTCTGACAAAACAGCCAGTTCTGAATGTATTCATTCAATTCTACACCTTTTCTTGCAAAAGGAAGAAAGGTTCCCACCATCAGTCCAGCAGCTTTCCGCATACACACACCGAAAGCTAGTGCACACACTTGAGAATCTTGATCTTTTAAATTTTGCATGCCACCATAGTACAGAACAAGCCTGATCTAGATCCCTTTTGTTCTTTTTTTTGGGGGGGAGGGAGGAATCCCCAACCCCCAAACAAGGCAACGAGTACTCAGTGCTCTTCAGTCTTACTATCTCAAGTTTGTTTTGTTTTGCCGTTGTACACTTCTTAATCATTTCCCATTCTGTTTTTACCTTGCTTATAGTGTTCTTAGGGATTTAAGGGAATGCACTGCAGGTCTCTGCTTATCCACAATTCTATATCACAGACAACCCAAGGTTTGTTACCAAGGAAAGATCTTTGATTCACCAGCAAAATCTGATTCCTCTTTCTCCTTCACTTAAGGCAAGGTAGTATCTGCACTCTGGCAATTTACTGTCTTCTGACCACTCCAACTTAAAACTTTCTCTGCATGTACTGCCCCAAGACATCATATCTAGAGTTTCCCTATTGCAATTAGACCTCCTGGATGCCCAGCTAATTTCCTAGCATTCTCCAAGTCCCTTATTCCTTCTACTCAGACATGTCACTGAATCACATTTGGCCCTTCTTCTTTTCTTCCTGTTCTTACAACCTCAATCATATTAAGTAGCTTATCCAAACCAAACACTATCCATATAATCTCCATCTTTGTTCTGCGGCAAACTTGCATTTTAATCAATCTAATATCTAACAGAATACATACTCCTTTTATTTTAACCTCAGTTAATTTATTGTTAATTTATCCATTGAAAATGTAAAAGGCAACCTTTGGGTGTAAATCATTAGGTTAAAAATTCAAACACACACACATGTACAGAAGTATATGTGTGTCTATATGAAACACTCATTAATATCAATTCCGACTGATTCATCTTTAGTTAGCTAGGTCAGTTTTATGATCTCACGTGAAAGTAAAAGCAGCTCTTTCTACCTCAGGGAGCTATGCCAGGTGATAAGATATAGTAAAGTGACCCTGCTGCCTTGAAATTAGAAAGATTCTTTTGTTTCCCAGATCCTCTAAGGAGACCTTTCAATAAATGTACATCTCCAAAATATTCTTACACCTTGCCCTGAGGCAAATATCCTAGTACTTCAGGAGTTCAATTAATCTGCAGTTTCATTTTCTGCACTACTATATCAAAAAACAACAAACAACAAACAACAAACCTGCCAACAGTGGCCACACAATGTTTAAAGAAATTTAAATCAAATCAGTCTGCTCAAAAGCTAAGCTGGATTTGTTATGATAGCTTATCCTGAACATTGTCCATATGACAAAATTTGGCTATAAGGAAAAACTGGCCTTGCAGAGAAATCAAGTGAGAATCTATGTCCAGAATTACGCTAGTAATCCAGTGGTGGTGAAGAACAAGATATAGCGAAACAAACAAACAAAAAATCAATTTTTTAAAGAAAATTCACCCTGTTTATATAACATCTTCATGTAAAAAGGAATGTCGGTGAAAAGCTACATTACAGTTTTCTAGGACAAACTCCTTTATGTATCATTCATAAATACAAACAGTGACAACACTGCTTAATAAGCAGAAAGTCATCCCAAATCAGGGTGGTAATGGTGGGTTTAAGACAGACACTAGAGCATTTCAGCTTTTTCAGAATGACTAACATCTGACAGTTTGGATTTCCCTTCCCCACTAAAAAGGAAAAGTAAAGCTTCAACACTGAACAGCTAATACTGCTACTGTATATAGCTGCTCTTAAATTACAGTTATTACAAGATATACAAAATGTCTTAATACTTTCAACGAAGTACACATCTATGTTTTGAATGATCACATTGGAACCTAAAATGTCTAAAAACAGATTTTGTTAAAAGAAAACACACACAAAACTCCTTAAACTACTGGAGCTGAGCAACCATAGCTTTCAATTCCTGATTTTCATTTTTTTTAACTATTAGGGCTGGGCTGTCCATATCATTTTTAAACAATCTGAGGCAAAATAGACTTTGAAACAACACTGAAGCTTTCTCTCCTTGCTATGGAATACAAAAAGCCATCAAGCAACTAGTTGTGACCCACATATAATGTGTAGGTTGTAAGTTACACATATAGCACTGCCTACAGTGATTTAGTTTTATATCTGCAAAGTAAAATGAATGTCTAATTAATTTATTACCTATTTATTAAAATATTTCTATTCTGTCTTCTATCATACAATCTCAGGGTGACACACAATTAAAAAAAATGAAAAGGAAACATTTCCAGAAAAAAGGGCAATCAAGCAATTTAAATGAGATAAAAAGCATATTGACTATTAAATATATCACCAAGTTAAAACAACAAAATTGTTACAATCATGTACATCTACATTTTTAAAAAGAGAGAGATTATGCTTCAAAGGTTTTAACAAGCTAAAAGAAACCAATGGCTAAAAGAAATCAACATTGGAGCTAACTGGGCCTCCAAAGAAAAAGACACATCATTGTTGCATTATTGGGGTGCCACAGCAAAGAAGGCCTTCTCCCATATCCTGTATCTTTCACATGTTGCATCACTTCCACTAGTGGGGCATGGCCTCTCTTGTACAACTCAGTTCTCGGGCAGGTATAAAAAGGGAGGAGTGCTCGTTCACACGCAAGCCAAAAAGGACTCTGAATGTCATAACTCAGAACAGAAGTGAATTGGCAGCCACCACAGCTCCTTTAACCTTGGTGTTTTGCGTTGTCAAAACGCTTGCTAATGCATTTTTCACTAGCTGCACCTTCCATGTCACTAGCCATGCAGGGTGCATTACAATAATCTAATCAGAAAGTTATTAGTGCATGGACTGCAGTGGATAAATTATCCCTCCTCAGGAAAGACTATCGCTGGTGCACCAGCTGGAACCGGCACCAAGTATTCCAAGCCAAAGAGTCTGCTTGGGCCTCCAGTGATGCAGATGGATCTAGGAGTACCTTCAAGCTATGCGCCTGTTCTTTTGGGAAGGGGAGTGCAACTCCATACAGGGAACGTTGCTCAAGAACCACTGATCCACACAGACTTTGTCTTATCAGTATTTAGCTTCCATTCCAGCATTCAGGCACTAGTTCAGCACCTGCACAGTCTCAAATGACTCCGAAGACAAGGAGAAGTTAAGCTGGGTGTCATCAGCATATTGACGGCACCCTAACCTAAACTGCTAATGACTCCTACCATTGGCTTCTCTCTCTCTCTCTCTCTCTCACACACACACACACACACACACACACACACACTCACACAGAGGGAGGGAGGGAGGGATTGGCATGGGAGACAAGATGGAACCCTGTGGTAACATATTTAGCACTGAAATACAAAGAGTCCATGGCCTTATTTTTGTGTAAGCCACTTCAACTTAAAAACAGATAGAGAACTTAGGTGGTCAAGTATCTGTGGGAAGGAATGGCTGCTGCTAAATGTTTTCTTTTCCCCCACCAACTGACTATTTTTATAGCTTATTACTCTATAGGAGTTTTTACAAAGTAGCATTTGTTTTCACAGAAGGAGAACACTTGTTTACATAGGGAAAGCTGATTATGTTATGAATGGCTATAACTGTAAACATCTACAAAGTTCAGCTATACAAGAAAGTCTTACTTCCTTAACAGAATTCTGATAAAATCGAACAGGAAAGCAAGCATTTCTAAAAGAAACAAAGTGCAGTTAAGCAAAGATGCTGAATCATGAAGGAGATACTAATCTTGAAAATACGCTTTGTTTTCATTCTCATTTACACTACACAAAGGGTGCTCTTTAAAATGTCACTTAAAATCAAATTCAAATTCTTTATGAATCTTGCATGGTTATTGCAGGATCTCTACTAGATGGATGTGTGATATTTTAAGCTATAGCAAAGCACTGGGAGTTCTACATTTCTTGCCACAATTATTGAAACCATATGTTTTCATTTTTACTAGAATGCATCTTAAGGGTAAATTGGTTGCAGGCTGCCCTTTAACAGATACTCTATGTATTTTTGGGTAATACACACTTAATATTAAATATAAATTAAGCTCATCTTTAATAAAAGGCCATTAACTGATACATGCTCACACATGTAGAGGGATTCTTACTCTATACTAGTTATAATATCAAGAAAGGAGACTATGTTCACAGTTTCAAAAAACAATGAAAATGCAGCGTCTTTGGCATCTTTGGAATTTGAAGCATTACTCTCTCCATGTTGTTTAAGGAGTTGTAAGAAGCCAGTAATAGACTGTCCAGATCAAGCCAGAATCTTGGTATATTCTGAAGTTCCTATGTTTTCTTAACTTGCGGCTTTGGTATGTCAGGATTCTATATCAAAGCAGCTGAGAATGATGGTTAGTTCTCAAAAGGAAGCAAAAGCTTTGTAGCTGTGTAAAAGATGGTGGCTTGGAAGTGTGAGAGCCCAAGGCTTTTGAATATCTTGAAAAACTTTTATATTTCAAAGCAAGTCTGAAACATCAATTTCTTCCTCCTTGTATAAATTATAGAGGATAACATGATAACATGGGACCCCATCCACTGCCATCCCCTGGTAGATCAGGAGTGTCTGGAAAGAATACAACTTGCAAACTACCAAAAAGTAGAAGGGGTTCAACCTCTCTTGGGTAGGGTTTCATATCCTTTGAAGCCTCTGATTTGGCTCTGAATTTGGATGCCCAGGCTTAGTACACACCTGCTGAGAGCATACACCCATTCATAGATGTCTCTGAAGAATGTTGAGAAACTTCTGATGGTTCAGAATGGTTGTATCTGGAATCCTGAGGAAGGTAACAGGAAATATATGACTCCAACATTACAGCATGTTCACTAGCAAGTGGTACGTTTCCAGGGCCAGGTCCATGTGCTTGGTGTGACTTACAAAGGGCTACACAACTTGCAAGTGGGTTTTAAGATCATCAGAAGAGGTTCTTCTTCTTGTCTCCTCAATACATAAAAGCACATGAGAATTGTTTTGGCTGATTTTTTTAAGGTCCAGCCCATAAGCTGACTTGTAAATATGCTGTAAACAGTTTTAGCTGATTATTATTGATGTTTTGATGTTATTATTATCGATGTATTGATGTCATAAATACATTTTTATTATGTATTTTAATCTGCACTTTATTATATTTTATTACATTTTATTTACACTTTATTACACTTTATTACATTTGCTACATTATATCAAATCAGTGTTTCTATGAGAGTAATTGGATTTGGGAGAAAGGCAGGCTACATATTTAGCAGTTAAATAAATAAAGTCAGAGAACAGCATTTTATTATGCCTTCACCACTTAAAGTGCCCTATTCAGAACACCTGTATGTGACACTGAGAAAGAAGAAAAAATGAATAACTACTACCTTTCCTGCACATATTGTCCAGTCCATTTTATTTCCAGCAAATGGTTTCTCTGAATATCTTAAAGGCGGCAGAGGTGCAAGCACTGACTGAAAGTGCTCAAAGGTATTTTCACAATATTTAGGAAAACGCTGTAACACAGGTCCCTTTTACAGGAGGAAGAGAGGCTGAGAGACTGAATTGCTCAAGGCTATCCAAAGATGCACTGTTTGAAACCAAGGCCTCCTAAGTGGAAAGACAACACAAAACTAAGATTCCATTCTGTGTCAAACTACAGCACATATACATCTGAAGCACTTCCTATGAAGGTATAATAAGTTGCCTAAGGTTTAAGTTAAAAACATATCTACAAAGCACATGTAGCCTGGAGAGAAAGGGACAGCTCACTACACATTCAGAACAGAAGCATTTTAGGAAAAGAAAAATTGACCTTTCTTCAACTGGCTTCTATATAAAGTTTTATATCAGATCTATTCACTTATTTGCTGTTATATTTAGGTGGCAATCCTACTTGAACTTATCTGGTATTAAACCCAACTAAACTTACTGAGATTTACTTCCAAGTAGACAGGTTTTAATCTGGTTTTCTTTATGGACAGGTAACAAGAAATAATGTATTGCAATCTGTATTGAGCTTTTACGTTCATAAGAAAAATAAGAGCAAATAAACAGTTCTTCCTGGGGAAGACTACTAAACCCATTCTAACGTTTGTTTCAAAACCATGGAAACAATAATTGTGGCAGAATTTTAAAAGACCGACAATAAACTATTGCAATTTTAATTTTATGTTAAGTTTCTATTACCAAACTTACTTTTTGTACTTCAGTCCTCAGTATCTGCTACCATTTGGTTCCAGCCCCTCCCTCCCTCCATGGATATGGATATTCTTGGATGCTCAAGTCCAACTATGTACAATGATTTAGTAAAATGACATCCCTTATACAGAATGGCAAAATCAAAGTTTGCTTTTTGGATTTTTTTTGGAGGGGTGGGGACAGGTTCACGCCATGGTCGGTTGAATCTGCGGATAAGAATCTGCAGATATGGAGGGCTGGCTGTACTTTAGAAAAACAATTTGTGCTATCCATTGTATGATACAAGCTCCTATCTCACACGCAAAAATTCAGGCTCTTTACCGTGAAAAGAACTAATATGGAGGAACTAATGGAACCACATTATCTCATTTGCCATACTGAATACAAAGATCACTGAAACACCATGTTTTTGCCACATCTTTAGGATTCAGCAAACTTACTGAATAAGCATGACAGGATAGTTTTAAGCTCTGTTTTAAAAGAATTTTACATGGCTATCCTTAGTTTTAAGAAATGATAGATAATTAAACAACACAAAATAAAAAAAAAATAGAGGTATACGTTTATAAAGGGCTCCTCAGAATGTCAACATAGACTCACAAAAAACTATATCACCAGTTACACAATATCCCTTAAATCCAGCTCATTTCTGAAAAGCACAAAACAATAGGTCCCCCTAAACTGCATGACAAACAGACGTGATTTCGCTGACCCACAATGAAAAGCTATTTGAAAATACATACTTTGAATTTAATAGTAATTTAATAGAAATTGAAGTAATAAAGCAAAACACATACAATATTCCATGGAAAACAGAAGGGAGTGGAAAATTCTGGGGAACAGCATCCTGTTTGCTCTCATGTTCTCCATGCTGTCTCATGTTTCCTCACTGTATACATCTGTTTTAACACTACCCAGTTTCTTAGTAAGTTTCCCAGTTACTGTATATGATCTGATCCTGTAAAATTCTTGTGGTTGTATAGTACAGGAATGTCCTTGTTTTTATACAGCAGAGTACTGTAGTTAACTCCTTCTGCATGAGTGCTTGTGTTGTCTGTAATGACCCCAAAGCGCAAGAGTGATGATGCTGGTAATCCTGACAAGCTTAAGAGAACCTGCAAAGTACCTTCTTTAAATGAGAAGGTGAGAACTCTTGATTTAATTAGGAAAGGAAACAGAACATGCACTGAGGCTGGTAAGAACTTTGGTAAGAATGAATCTTCTATCCATGAAATTCTGAAGAGGCAAAAAACAATCTGTGCTAGTTTTGCTGTTGTACCTCAAACTGCAGAAGTTACTTCCACAGTGTGTGAGGTAATTAATAAAAATAAAGCAGTCATTAAATTTGTGGCTGGAAAACATGAACAGAAAATGAATTCCCATTAACATCAATATGTTTTGCTACAAAGCATTGAGGCTGTATGAAGACATCAGCAGGGCAATCCCCTCAAATGAACGCCACCAACCCCTTTACTGTAAGTAGGGGGACGGTTGTACAGATTTAGGAACAGGTTTGGTTTGAAAAATCCAAAACTGAGTGGAGAGACTGCCCTTGTCAGTGAAGCAGCTGCTGCCACATTTCCAGACCACTTTAAGAAGTTGGTGGAGGAGAAAGGCTACCATCCAAAGGAGGTGTTCAATTACAAAAAATCTGGGCTCTTTTGGGAAAAAAATGCTAATTAGAACTTACATTCATAAAACTAAAAAGGTGGCATCAGGGCATACGGATCAATGGAGAAGTTAGGAGAATCATGCATGCAGCAAGGTGACTTGGTGGAGAACGATCTGCTGAACTTCTGGGTGAGGAAGTGGAGAAATGTGGCAGAAACTTATTGATGGTCATGAAGAAATGTTAAGTAATGAAGAATTGAAGGAACTTGTTACAATGTCTTCAGAGGAAGAAGACAAAAAAATGGAAGTAGAACCAGAAACGTGGTCATCAGAGAAATTTCCCGAAGTCTTTAGAACTGTGACAGATATTAAGGGACAAAAATATGGAATCCTTGAGTAGAAAGCAGTATTAAAGTCACCCGTATGATCACCAAAGGATTACAGCCTCTCCTCAACACTTTGATGAGTTAAAAAGAGACAACTTCTGATCACAATGTTCTTCCAAAAAGGTTCCAGCCACAAAACCTTCAGCAGATACTGAGCACCCAAAGAGCACTTGGCTATCTTATCATTTTTTTAGACTCTCCCATTTTAAACTTCTTTATTTCCAGAATAAATTTATGTACGATGCCCTTCAAACCTCTCTAACTGGATGTCATCCCTCACAATCTTGATCTAATTTTTATTAAAAGAAAGAAAGAGAATTTTCTTGTTTTTTTCATGCTTGATTGCAATGTGTACGACAGCCAACAATTCTTTTTCATAAGGCTGTAACTATAGATTTAGCTAGTACCTATGAGATTTAATTGTATTTGTTATTTTTAAAGTAACATTTTAGTTAAATTTAGTCTATCTTTTCAAAACATCACCGATTTGGATAAATTCTAAGCTTCTCTAAGTTTTGAATTTTTCTTGGATCAGTAAGTTTCTCAGGTTTGCTTCATATTGCGCATGCCCTGCCACAAGCTCAAGAGCTTCTACAGTGTACAGTGTATAGACTCCATCATATATCCTAGAATAAATGTAGACCTCTCTCACTTCTGAGGGAAAAAAATGAAAGACTGATAGTCACTCTCTTAACTTTTACTACTTTCTCTTTCTTTCTCTAAGTGCTACAACAAATGTGCTTTCCATCTCATTTTGCCTCCAAAAACCAAAACTTAAAAAAAAACTAAAAAAACCCAAGCCTTCCCCCAAAAAACACCCAAAAAGAAGACTTAATTTGCAGTTATGCCATTCAACGCAGTTCTCGTTGAAGCTCTGGCTTCATTAGCACGGCTGCCCTGTTCTTGTTGCTACTGTTGTTGTTCTAACATATCACTTAGCCAGCTTCTCTTTATGATAAACCCATGAATAAGAAATCTTCAAAAGCCCTGACTAGTCAACAGGTCAGCTCAGGTCTTGAAAACCCAAGCTTCAATCCAATTGTGGTCTTCAGGTTTTCCTATGGCCTTTCACCTTCCCAAGGATTACTTTCTTTTCCAGTGAGTCATGTCATTTCACGATATGTCCAAAGCACAAAGCTTAATTTTTTGACTTTTAGCAAGAGCTATGCATCTGTTATGAACGTACTTTGTTTCCTAGACTAAAGTCTTTTACACAAGCTTGGCTTCATATGCTTTGATTATCAACATGCTTCTTTGAGTTCTATTAGATGTATAGTTCAGTAGAATAAAGCCAGATATACAGTGGGAAACTGTTTCTCAAACCAGGTATGAGAGCTAAATGTTTCTGGCCATTCATGTTCCAGGAGGATTTATCCCCTAAAGATAGAAGAACTGTCTACAAATAGGGTTAGAAATATATGCCAAGCATGGCAGTATCACACACTTCTTTTTCTATGCTTGTGTGTCTTAAATCTTTAATATTTACTAAAACTGTACATTAGAGGCATTTTTTAAAAGTAAAATTTACTTCTTGGCAAGGAAAAGTAATCAATTGTAGGGGAATACAGAAAATGTTGACCACTACCGAGTATCAGGAAACCTTTGATATGCAAATCTGCTCAATTCAACCGCACTGTAAGAATTCCTAATTACTGATTAACTCAATAGCAACAACAAGTAACATATCACACTCTACAGCTGATCAGTCCACAAAACAGATTTTCAAATTTTACACATTTTATAACTGGATTTTCTGAATAAATCTCTTGTGTCTGACTTACCTACTTCCTAACAAGATTATTTAAACCTGGAAATATGCAAGTGTTTTCTTTGTGAGGAAAAAATCTATTGTTACTTCAAAACCTTACGTTTCCTTTCAAATGTGATCATATGACTGCACGTTTATATTCTACTTTCCTCAGGAATCCAAACACCCCTCATTTGTATCCTGTTATTCATTTTGCATTTCCTTTCACTTCAGCAAACTCTTAACAAGAACCTCCTAACTAAATCTACAACGTGAATCACAATATTCAAGCCTATATTTAGCAAATATTTTAAAACCCAACACAATACATATACTTTCAAACTAGGCCCTATGTACAAAAAGAACCTGCTAGATTGACAAAATTATCTTTCCTCTTCCTCTCACTCATCCGCCTGTGTTTACCACCTTATGCAACACCATGATTTGCTACAGCAGGGGAGGAAAACAAGTAAAAGAAGCAGGTACATGGCTGCCAGCCCAGTGCACACCTTCTTAATCTTATTGGTTGCCTCTAGGAGAAAAAAGCTGCCACTGCACTGCAGGCTACAGAAGTAAAGCCTACCAGAAATGGTTGGAGTCACATCTGTGTGGGCTGGGAGCAGCCAATGACACACCACACAGTCCTGGCTTTGTTCTGATGCCTGAAGCGTGGGAAGTCAGTTCATATGCATTCCTAAAGCAGTCAACTTTTGTTTGCCCACTGTAAGAACTGCAGACTTTCTGAAGCAAGTATGTGAAATGCATGTTGAGACTTCCAGGCATGACACATTATGAATTAAAAGCAGCAATATTTTAATACATCCCTATGCCTTCAAAGATGTTTCCTCCTTCTTCCGAACTCAGCCCTAGCGCACACCGAAAAGTGTTACAGATTTGTTACTAGTTGCTCTGAGATCTCTGGCATTTCATATTAAGGTCCTCCGGTTGGCAGCTATGGGTAGAACTACAAATTCTGCACAGCTTCAAAACACAGCCACTGCTTTCTGTCTTGCAAGCAAGGCAGGGAGGGTGAATCCACTAATAGAGGCCACTGATTTCTTCCCTTGAACTGCCTGTCTTCCTTGGTAGTTTGTTTCAACTAGTAGCTTTCTTCCAAATCCAGGTTCCAGAATCTTGTCTGTGAAGAATACACAGGTTTGGAACTCTTGACTGGGTACAGGAGCAGGTATCAAAGGATGAACAGTGGCAGTATCAGAAAAAGGGGAGGGTTGTGGCATCCCTTGCCAATCACACACTTTCAAATCTAAGTTTTAAAAGTAGAATTCATGGTTCCAAATTTGAAGGTGCAGAGAACTGCACAATTCTCTTTCTTGCTGGTGAAAACAAGATATAAATGCCACTCAAAAAGGCAAATTTTAATAATGTCTCCCTCTTTTTGTTAGACACAGCTTTATTTCTGGGATCACGTTTACTCAAAGACAATGCTTAAATGTGCCTTTTTCCTCCATGTATACTTCATCTTTCTTTCCTGACAAAAGCTCAAGACAGTTAGAAGCTAACTACATTTAACAGTTAACAGAATTCTGTGGCAGATTTATACACACACAACGCTATATTCTGAAATACGGCACAGGAAAAATTCTGATCCTCCTTTTTGTGTGTGTGTGTGTGTAACCCTAAAAGCTGAAGAATTTTTTTTAAACACAGAAACACAACCACTTAACAAAATTCTCAACACCCATTTGCAGATCCTGGCAAATGCCAGCAATACTTAAGTAAACACTTTGTTTTTTTTAAATAATAAAACCAGCAGAAATAGTAAACTGCTTGAGCCCACATTAAATTCTTTTTAACTGAAAGGACTGAACTTTTTATTGCACCAAATATATAGTTTATCTTTTGAAAGAAAATACATTCTCATTTATATTTATATATAAATAAAAGACGACACTTCCCTTGCATTCATATAATTTGGGGATATGCAACTACCAGTGACCTGCCAAGAGCTGGCAGACTAGACCATAATACATCAATCCTTCATCAACTACACTTTTTACTAGTTTGTTTCTAAGCAGGTACTGATTGATTCCTTAAAGCCATGAACATTTCAGGGTAAGAGTACTTCAAGAATAATCTCTCCTCAAAATGAACAGACTTAAAAACTCTGTTGTATTCTTGAGGCCCTCCTCTAGATCCTCTAGCAGGATGTCCTGACGATACACACCAAAACCGGGACCTTTGGGTCAAGCTAAATCTCAAATGGTTACCCAAGAAATATGTAAATGGAATAGTTTTAAAACACAAGGTGCCTGGATATTATCTTTTCAGTTGTAGATAAAAATGAAATGGTAAAGATAATTTTGGGGCACCCTGTATACTTCTGCTGCTCGAAGTGTTCCTTCAATTTTTGAGGATCAGTTAAATTTTCTGGCCCAAATCCAACTTCCAGTCTCAACTAGAACAGGTCCACTGAATCAATGGGATTTACATA
The DNA here is from genome assembly GCA_948472985.1 of Iguana delicatissima. NCBI lineage: Eukaryota > Metazoa > Chordata > Lepidosauria > Squamata > Iguanidae > Iguana > Iguana delicatissima. The sequence goes on from CAOKZL010003122.1 coordinate 99,931, forward strand.
CATGCTAACCAACCATTCAGCAACAAATTCAATGGATCTACTCTGCTTGGGACTAGCAATTGAATTAAGGCTTTTGTTTTTTGACCTTTGTAAACTGCTTTGATTATCTTTAGATAAGAAGGAATCAAAACGCTAGAGAATCAAATAATGAGCTGTGCGGTTGAATTATTTTTTTCCATAGAAAACTGTACCTATTTTTATCTGCAATTAGGCTAAAATGTTTAAACTATTTAATGCTCAAACTTTGTTTACCTCTCCCACAATATGGCTGTGATACATTAGCAAGTATTAGTTAGAAATGCAGTATCCTTATATCCATTTACCTTGGAGTAAGCCCAGGTAACGGGATATAGGGAGACATAAGTGAGTAGATGTATGAAAGATTTCATGGTTACCTACTTGAGATCAGAGATGCTGCACTATTTTTTTTTTAAGTCAAGGAGGGAACTAGGTAAAAATGAAGGAAAAAATTCACAGAACTGGACAGTACAGTAAATATAAGATTCTACTATGCCAGAGCTTTCCAAACTTTTCATGTTGATGACATACTTTTTAGACATGCATCATTTCACAACACAGTAATTCAGTTTTACTAGCAAGCCGGAGGTTAAACTAACCCCTTACAAGAGATCTGGGTACATACATAAATTGTAATAATGAAACGGGTGGAGGCACAACATATCTCATGAAAACCTTTCATTTATATTTTTAAAACATATACGATTTATTTATAAAATATAACATACATTTCCAAGGCTCAGGTGGGGGGTTCATTCTTAATCCAGGGAGATGACACACCTACACCCTTCAGGTGACACACTAACATGTCGCGACACACCATTTGGAAAGCCCTGTACTATGCTATCACATGACTAACAGATGGATATTGTTTTTGCTGCTCTGCATATTGCTCTAAAGGACAAGTCAGTTATAAAGTGAAATAAAAATCTCCACTTTGGCTAGAAAGTACACACTTTCATTTGCCATTAAGTTAAACTAACACAGGATTTCAAAAAAGTACAAGGGCTATTTTAAGTTGCCTTAAGATATTAAGCTGCATACAGTATTTAGGTATCCTCATGCTAATACAGGCAGACTTACCAAGACTTTCAATTCTCAAGCAGAATATTATAATCTACAATTTCCACCTTTTGAAATGTCAACTTCATTTCATTATGGAACGCACACACATACACACACACTTTTTAACAATGACAGGGAATGTAGGAGGTTTATTTCTTTCTCTCTCAATTTCAAAATCTCAACAGCTCAAAAACAACAACAAGGCACATTACATGCTGGAAATAAATTGGGCTTGTAGTTGTAAAATTAGAGCCTACAATTTTAATTTTCCATAGGCTACTCTATGTGGTTGCTCATGCATGAATGTGTCTTATAATGGCTAAGACTTGCTGCCTACCCCAACTCCACTATACAAGTGGCCTCAGAAGCCAAAAGCAAAAAAAAGTGAGATGTTTAGAATCTAAAAGACCACTTACAATATAACTCTAAAGTAATCTTAGTACTTAGTAAAATACTACTCATTTTTCAGGACATTTGATTTTACTTGCTATTTCAAGATACTCACTTTTAAAGAAGGAAGGACAAATCTGATGTTAACAGAGCATTCATAGTCAGTCAAATAAAATAAACTAATTTCTTACCATCAAAGAAACTTTTGGCTCTCAGGTAACTAACACTGAGCCTAAGCACAGACAGTTTATCCAGCTTGGCGATAACATCCTGAGGAAATGGCAGAAGACAAGCCAGGCGATCCAGCTCAGCATTCAACCGGTCTCTATGCCTCTTCGATGGATTAGATTTGGCTCCTTCAGGAGGCGAAGGTTTCACTCTGTCATAACAACAGAACATAGTGTTAGGTTACTTTTTAAAATAATTAAACCACCTTTTGTACTGCTGAAGCAAATAAATGATTCTGCTCAATAAATGATCTACTAAGACTGACACAAAATAATTGTGTATACATTTCCTCAGTGGTTCTGTCACTTCAAATGAAAGTTATTAAAAAGTAGGCAGTGAGAAAAAGAGCTGGGGGCTTTGCTAGGTTTGGGTTTTTTTTTAAGGTTTTGAATATTTAATAAGAGGTATTTCAATGTTCAAGAGAGGAAAATATATATAGTAAACTGGAGTTTTAGGTCAATTCAAAAAATGGCATAGTGCCAATAATCAATCGATAAACCAACAGCATAAACAGCTGCAATAAAACTATCAACTGTTAATAGATGATCAAATGTCAAGGAGAATAAAAACACAGTCACGTGCAACTGGAAAATACTAACATAGATACCAAGCAATTCTCCTTGTTATTAAATGGGGAGCCATGACCAAGAAGGACCTTTTCTCAAATGCTATCTACCTCAACTGAAACGGCAGGGGCATGAGGAAACTGCGGGAAGCTCCATCGCAGAGGTTATAGCGACTGACATATTGTAATTGTGCAACTGACTTCCTGGGAAGTTCTGGTATTTTACATCACAAGTTAGAATCTTTCTTTGTTTTTCATTCATAAATGCATGACTAAATTCTCAGAACTATAAGAGTAGCAGGTGAAAGAGAGAAATGCAAATGGCTGTGTTATAAACAGCCACGCTCACAGCAATGTTACTACATGAATTGGGTTACAGAAACAGTGGACTGAACTGTTCCTTGCTTACTAGGAAGCATACATGCCATGTGTCCACCACAGAAGTTTACAGTTGATCTAGCTCTTTTTCTCCCCTGGATCAGATATTCTAGTTTCAGATAAAGCTTTATTAACTCACCAAGAATACTTTTTGAAACAGCCATTTTTTTCATATGGCTACATGAACTCACTTGGCAGAGTCAAACAAATTTCCACACAATTAATGGTATCATGGAGAAGGCCTGTCCAATTTTGGAATGCAAATATGCACCAGAGAGTCAGCAAATTAGTCTTAAACCAAGTGCTTAAACTGAAAACGATGAAACTGGAGAACAAGGCAAGTGTGAAATAATAGTACAATATTCCTTTAATACCCTTTTGTTGTAGACAGCGTATTTGAATATTCCATCTAGCCTCCATTACCACTTCCTTTATTCTTCAGTATATTTTAGACAAAGAAATCTAACAATAATACAGATAAGGTCATACCTGCAATTTTGTTTATTATCAACAAACAATGCAAAATTTCCCTATTCTTCCTGGTCCTCAGTTATTTATTAAAATTAAACCCTCCAAATGCTAGGTAATATGTATATATTTTAAAACTATCCACCCCAGTGCATTTATTAACAGTGGCATTTAACAAGCATTATTCCAAGCACTCTTTCTCAAGTCCATAAATCAGTCTATATTACACTAGAAATGCACTGAGTTTATTATTTTGTCCTTTAAAATAATACTTTTAGAGATAAACTATTAAAGAGCAGAGACACACAGATTTTCATATCAGAATTGAAACTATCAAGGAAATACTACGTGAAGCTGCCGCCTCTCAATGCCCTGTTATCTGATGAATCACTCTTCTGATGCTTCCTAATTAAGGACAAGTTCTATTAATTTGATGGGATCCACTCTTTCATCAGTTCTTCTTGCCTATGGAGGATCTCTTGAGACCATCTGCATGCATGTGCTGCTTGCAAAGTGAGATGAAAGGGTGAAAAAAGGTGCCAAGCCAGCTGAGAGACCTTGCAAGCAGCGTGTACGTGGTCGGTCCCAAGTGAGCTTCCCTTAGCCCTTCATGCTCCTTACAGTATGGTACGTGGGTTCTGCTTTTCAACCAAATCTGTTTTCTGACAGTGCTGTAGTCCCTAACCTGTCAGATAAGTGGGGGAAGCCTGTAATTACAAATGTATCTTCTTGTGCTGGTTAAGAACATTATTTTTAATATGGGATTATGTGTAAATTTATTATTTTATTGCTGTGCTGAAACATTTTAGGCGAATCATAGTAAAACCTTTTCCAGAATACCTTCGAAACAGTTCCTTACTTCTCTGTCTTAATGGTGTTTCTTCCTATCCTCTCCCTCTTTTTAAATAAAGAATACTGGCTTTGGCAGAATCTGACAATCTATTCCTTTTCGCACTACTGCATAAGACCAAATTAAATATATATAATTTTATGTAAAATGAAACAAGCTACTGATAGTCATCAAGTACTTAAAAAATACCTGAAAGATGGATTACAAAGGAGAATGTAAATGAGGCAGGCAGCCAACAATAGGAAGAAAGCCTTTTATTAAACAGAAACATAATAGGGAACTTGCCAGAACAGAGAAAACTTGACCTTAACTGTTCTTAACAATGACCCTGAACAGTACGCCATTCATTCTGCCCACCCCAAATTTTCCAGTTTGCTAAAACAAAATATAATTAAGGCTTGAATTTTAAATTTTTAACTGTTCTAGATTACTAAAACAGATCTGTTTTACATTACTCCTTGTTTTTCTGCTGCTGAATAGCAAGAAGAGTTCAGTTAAACATCTTCAAGCCATTCAGCTCCAGAAATAATTTTGTAATCTTTCCTGCAAGGATTACTTTCCCTCTCCTTGTAACCTCTTGTTGAAAATGATATCATGCTATAAAACCATACTGCGAATGTTGCCATAACTCTGTTTTAAGTTTTCAAGATCTTAAGTGAGTTATTGCTCTGGCAACAAAGGTACATGAGATAGGTAACAGAGATGAAAATGAGGATAAACAGCAAACAATAAATGGAGCACAATAAGATGGCAAACTGTCAGCATAACACTAACTTCTGAAAAGCCTGCACCAAATTTCTAGAGACAAGAAAAATCAGAATGAAGGTTATTACCACTGTGAATTTCAACTTTTTCGGGACTAAAGGACAAATTTATTTTGGAATAAATTTTGGAGGTCAAAATTTAAATTTTGGAATAAAAGTAGGCACCAGTTAGTTTGGCGAACAAAAATGGTATTCCAATTTTAATACTATCTACTCCGCATTTAGAAAGACTCCGTTCTTTGCACAAGTATAAGCAGTCTCTGTTTATTTAAAGGGTATTATTCCATGCTTTCTAACATTTCTTCATTAGTTTTTTCCAATGCATAATATTGCATTCCAGTACTTGAGAGGGTGGAAGACGTTTTATACATAATGTCCCGGTTTGGATGACACAAGGACTAAGGGAAGCACAGACGTCCAGTTAATCATCCAGACCTAAAAATCCCCTGAATTCCCCCCCCCCGGTTCGTCAAGAGAGAAACCAGAGAAGAGAAAGTGTCTATGTTCTGACTACAAGATAAGCAAACCATGGGCAAAGCTAATTTGTTCAGCCGCTCCTGCTACAAGTGGGAGAGATTGGGCAATGTAGACTAGCATGCTCTCCATAACCAATAAGTCAGGAACCCCCTGGGCCCCAACCATGCCATCTTAACTGGCCCATCCAGTTTTTATATGTGACAGGACTATTACGCACAGATCAAGAAACTCATTTTAAAATTAAAAGAAGTGCATATTCATGTATATGTGTATGGAATCATATTCTATTCATACCAATACCATTCATACAGGTGTCATTAGCAGGCTTCAAACACATGAAACCATATTTTTTTAAAAAAACCTACCACTACTATTGCTAGGGAAGACCCTGTCTATATCAGTTTTTCAAAATGCATTGGTAGACTGGAGGCAAGGAGAATGTAACTGTACAGCTGTAACATCATATATCAGAGGTGTTCAAGTGCACTAAATCAACAATGGTTGTACATTGTCTCATCAATGTACTGGTTTGGAAAGAATATCTTTAAGCTCTCGTAGAATGAAGTCTGAAAATAATTTATAAATGTAATCCAAAACACATTTCTTCACACCAATACTGAAATGAAGAAAAAAAAATCATGTAACACTTTCCTCCGCTAAGAACTGATGAGAACTGATGAGCCTGGGAAATGCAAAAACATGTCAGGACAGGAATTTCCATAACTGTGTTGCTAACAGGTTCATCAAAGCATAGAAAGGAAGGAAAAATGACAACAATCTGTCTGTCCTTCAGATTTTAATGCACAACACAGTTCAATAGCCTCCTGAACCCATTCTCAGTTCAGAGATAGGATATGCACCCAATGAATCTCCAGCAAGCAGCTTCAAGCTAGTAAACTGCATTAGCATGTCAGTAAAGCAACGGTGGGAGACAAAACTGGTTTGTTTTATCATCTAAATCAATGCTACTCAAAGTGGTGGTCCCTTGACTGGTGCCGATCCTAAGTCATTGGCTGCCGATCCCTGGAGAGTTTCCAAGAAAGAAAGAAACATTTACAGACAATGGGCATAAATACAGTACTGGTCCTGGAACACAGGAAAAAGTAATTGGTGGTCGCTTCCATCAGACAGCCTGAGAATTACTGACCTAAATGACATGTTGCCCTCACTGTGGCAACTGTCACATGCCTCACAGTAGTCTTGGATAGGAAAAGGCTAAGAGTATCTGTCATTGCAAGAGAACCAAATACGTCTTGCTTGCCAGGTATACAGCTATAGTAGCTGCAGAGATATACCACTACTTACGCCTTGAAAGAACTACACTTACTAACCTTCCGGACAAAAAAATTGCTGGCGGCATCAAGTGCTGTCACTGGTCTGAAAATCCAAACAAGACTTTAAAAAAGGAAAGTCACTGTGAACCCAAATTCTATTTCATATTTCTAACAGAAGCCAGAAACCACATAAAAATGTGATTTTCTTGACTGATTCTCTACATACTGAACCAATACTCAAGAATCACATACATATACCATATGGACTGTAGCCACAATTCTATTTCCTAGAACATACACAATGTACTTCCTCAAAAAGAACTCCTACGCAAGTAAGAAAAATCAGACAAGAATGCATTGATTCTCCCTTGTATATATTGCCATTTCTATCTCTCCACAACAGGAATAAGACAAGAACAAAACAAGTTTCCTTTTCATTTATATTGCACGAATTAGCACCAAAATATTTACTTATTAGAAGATCCATTTATAACAGAAATTATTTCCAAATAATCACACAGAGAACTGCAGTCTTGTTGTATGTCACTTCTGACTTACAGAGGCCCTAAGAGATTTTCTTGGCAGAATTTGTTCAGAAGGGGGTTGCCCTTGCTTTCCTCAGAGGCTGAGAGAGCCCGAAGTCACCCAGCGGGTTTCCATGGCTCAGCAGGGATTTGAACCCTTGTTTCCCAGTGCCTTAGCCCAACACTCAAACCACTAAACCAGTGTTTCTCAACTTGTGGGTCCCCAGGTGTTTGTGGACTTCAGCTCCCAGAAGCCCCAGCCACTATGGTCAATGCTCAGGGCTTCTGGGAGCTGAAGTCCAAAAACATCTGGGGACCCACAGGTTGAGAACCACTGCACTAAACCATGCTGGCTCTCTTGAACTGCAGTCTACACTCAACCAATCCTAAACATGTTTACTCAGAATAAGTCAAACTTAGTCCAACTGGGCAATTCTATTCAGAGGATTGAACCCTACAAAATCTAGCAGCTTAGAATCATATACCGTATATACAGCTTGTTTAGCGGAACCTCAAATGTTTGCTGAACGTAAACTTAAGGAAATAAATATAGATATTTTTAAATAAAAGCAACAATTTTATTATAATTTCTTTATATTAGAATGTGACAATCTCTCCTTAAAAACACCTTCGCAATATTTTTCCTAGAACCTTCTTTTCATCCCTTCTGTGATAAAAGAGACTCATTTACGCTTCATATACCTTTGAAAGGCCATATCATTCACCAAAGCAACTTACAAATTCATGTTAAGTCCCTCATCATACATACAAGGAAGTGTTCTGTCTACAGATCAACAACACTGTCTCGGAGATTTTTCTTAAAATTGCCATGAAGAATATATGCTTAATCTAGTTAACAGTACTTTTCTTTCAGTGCATTCATCATTGATACACATAGTACTGGTCATAAAGCAAAATAAAGACACAGGAAGAAATCTCCTGTCAAGTTTAATCCTGTACACAGGTACATTTCTGCTGCACTTCTTTCATCAATCAGTCTCATATGCCAAAATGAATTCTCTATTAATTAAAATGCCTGCTGGCTTGATTTAACTGTGAGCCTACTTCCTCATTTTAGCAAACTACAGATCCTATGAACTCTCCTCCATATGAAGTTTCAGAGTAGACAGGGAAACTTAAAATGTACATTTGCAATGATTTCACACTTCTCATGTTAAAATACTGAAACATACTGATTGTATTTCACAATACCAACATTTATTTCAGACCTCTCTAGTAGAGTCCTGTGTGTTTCCCAGAAGAAAAGGGAACTTCAGTGACCAGCTTAAGACTATCTTGTACTACACTAGGAATTACTGCTATAAAGTAATAATTTACAAACATATTTAAACACCAGTAGTTCATTTTTGTTTACAAGAGAAACTACAGTGTTACTTAATCATAAGTATTGCATAACCAACAACTATCACCTCTAAAGTAAACTGGAAACATGGCTGTTTTTTTTATGGGTGTGTGCTGCTCTTCTACAGAGCCCAGAAAGAAGTGTATTATATACCTCCTAAGGCTGCTTAATAACCACAAACAGATTTCATGTACCATGAAGTCAGGTATCTAAGTATCCTGATCCAATCATCTTGAGCAATTATTTATAGCACATAGCAGCTAAAGAGATAAACATTCCACACTTCCATGTTATAGACAGAAAAAAAGCATGATGATAAAAGGACCGTTTCTGCCTCCACTTTGAGGACAGCAGTTTTGTCAAATCATACAATTATAGAATTCAATTTGTACTAACTGTTCCTATGGATTTTCTCTCATGTTTATTAGGCTTTCAGCCTGAACAGGGACACTTGCAATTAAAAGACACTGCAACCACAAATTACCATTCATGGACAACTATATGCATAAGTGCAAAAAGTATGAAACTGCTAACTCAGCACAGATCCCAAACCATTCCACTTAATCTTTGCTAAAATCCTTCGGGAAATGCCACCAAGCTCAATACAGTTACTTTGTGTTAAGGAATAAATATTTCATCAGCAGTGCTACTTGAACAGTAAACACAGATTAGTAAAAGTAGTACTCACACAAACCTAAGAGAAGTTGTTAAAAATTAATCTTTAGTTGATGTGAAACACCTAGGAGTAATCTTCATACCTCAAAATAACCCAGTCATACGGAATGACATTACATTCAAGTATATATAGAATCAGAACATAAAAATTCATGAAAATGTGTTTGAATTTGCAGATAACCTTCTCCTTTGAAATATCTGTTCGCCTCCCCAAAACACAATGCAATACACTTTAAAACCACATAGTTTTTATAGCCCAAGAATCCTAGAACTACACAATGCTTTAACAGAATCAAGAGCATTTTTAAATCCTGGCTTGAAAAATTGCCAAGAAATAACCATCCATATTTAGTTCCCAGGTTTCCTTTAAAATAACCCTCCAGATTTACCTCCCCAGCTTCCTTCAAATTATTTCATTTACATCACAGTTCTGATTTCAACACTCATGAATGCTGTGAATAGAAGCTGCTTCTCAGAGACACTTCCCACTCAATGGTGTTTTGGCCTACAATCCATTGTAAGATGGAGAGAAGAAAATCACAACAGTGTGCTGCATAAAATCAAGATTCCTACATTCTGATACAGGCTGAAATGTTAGCGCACAAACCAGGGACAAACCCACTGCAGTGGCAGAAGCCCAGGCAGCACAATGTGGCTTTCTGCACATAGACACAAACAGCATGCGCTATTAGCAATCCATGTTAGACTACACAAGGCAGGCCCACAGCCAAGGCAAGCCAGAAGGTATACCAACTGCTGCAGACTTCCAATAATTATTTTAAATTTATTTTCTATGGACTGTCAGGGAACTATCACCTGAAATACCTGCCATTTTTTGCTAGGGTTCCAACTCACACTGATATAAAGAGGGAAGACATTCCTTCATCCCCTCCCACCTAGCAGCCCTTGTTCTGACTTTAATCACCCACTTGACTTTAACTGGGTCATCACAGTCTGATAAAAATAGGGCCCTGAATCAAGGCTTAATTTGTACTATGTCTCAGCCCAGAAATCTGCTCTCATTATAAGGATGGAGTCCTAAATATAACTAGTGGAAAACCCTCTGTGCATGTGCAGAATACATTTCCTCACCATTTAGGAATCATAGCCCTTCACCCCACATCTGGGAAGAAGTACCCAACAGTTTCTAGAGCAAGAGAGAAACCCCTTAAGGCAGTATCCTCCAACTCAAGCAGCTGTTTTCTTTTATTAAAAAAAAAATGAAATATTATGTACTGCCCTGAAGTAAGTCGTAAAAAGAAAAATTTTAATATTCAAGCTGAAAAGAGAGGCTCTTTTACACTCCCCAGGAATTAGTTGTAAAAGAGCCAAGAAGCCCCTTGAAGTCTCTCCAGAGAAACAAGGAAAGGGAGGGGCACCACAGATTGGGCAAAGGGCTACCTCCGGCCACCAAAACCCTTTGCACCTGGACAATTCCTAGCTCCCTGATGCCTTTGCTTGGAAACTGCTACGTGTGTGTGTGTGTGTGTGTGTGTGTACACACACACATATATATTAACTTAGGGAACAGCATCCCCACCAGCGGTGACTCGCATCTCAAAGCGGCCTTCCAGCCTGTACTACGTAAATAAATAAATACTGAGAATATATGGTGGGGGGTCCCCCCCCAAAGAGCTAGATGCGAAGATAATACTGAAATGCGATCTGGGCATTGCCATCAACCCAAGGTCGTAAAAAGAGGGGCGACAGGACTAAAGGGGAGGAGGGAAGAGGTGAGAGGTCTCCAGCGAGAAGGAGGGAGAATCCAGGGTCATTTCCGCACGAGCCTGTTATACCGCTATTATTCCACTTTCGACATCCTATGGAATCCTGGGGTTTTTAGGGAAGGGCCTCAAACTGCAAACCCCAGGATTCCACAGGACGACGACAGTGGAATCATAGCGCTGTAACAGGCTGGCGCGGAAATGGGCCAGTCTAAACGGCGAAGAAAGGCAACTCCCCCCCGCCATGCGCCCCCCCCGCCCCAACGAGGACGCCGCCTCTTTCCGTGGCCCCCGCCGCCCAACTTACATTTTCTGCACAGGTTTCCGCCGCTTGCGGCTGGCGTAGGTGACATTGGGGTTCATCGTGCCGCTCACGCCGCGGCTCCAGCTCCTCTTCGCGGGAGCAGCCTCGACCGCAGAGACTGTATTTGTAAGCGAAAGCGTCGGGGCGAGGGCGGGTGGGGGAGACCGCTTCCAGGAGCGGCTGAGCAGAGTCCCTCTCCCCCAGCGAAACAGGTCGCGGCGGCGGCTCCGCCCGCGGCAGCCTCGGCCCTGCGCGCTCCTCGTCCTCTCCCTCGCCGCGCTGCTGCTCCCACTCCGGCCGCGGCGCGGACTCCCCTGAGAGGCGGCCGACTGAGGGAAGGAGGAAAGGCGGCGGAGGAGGGAGGCGGAGGAGGAGGGCGGAGCGCGCGCGGCGGGAGGGGGCACGGCTCGCCGAGCGGGCCAGGTGCTTGGCGCCGGCAACACCCACTCGTCGCCGTCCTCCTTCTCCCTCCGTGGGGCTGGCCGGCTGCGGGGCGGGGGCTCGGAGACAGGTGCGGAGGCGGCCGAAAGCCGCTGCCTTGTCCTGCCCGTTCCCTCCCTTTTTCGCTCTCCTTCCCTTCCCTTTCGTCGGGGGCGAACGGACTGAGGCGCCTGCGAGCGAAACCTCCCTTCACCTCAGCAAACGCCGCCTCGCCGTTGTCGTCAGCAGCGGCGGCGTCCTCAATGGGGGCCAGGGGGCCTCCCTTTGCACACACGCACTGCCTGACGCTCGCTCGCGGTTTTCTCTCTCTCGGGGCTCTGGAGGCTCTTTTCTGCCGCGGTCGCAAAGCCAGCCGGCCACCCCTTTGCTCTCCCCTGAGGCCCGACCCACCGCCCACTGAGGAGGCCCCTGTGGGGCTCAGGCGGCTGCGGCTGCCGCGGGCGGCGTAAAGGGGGCGGGGCAGCGCCATGTTGGGAAGGTCAGACGGGGGAAGGAGGACAAGTCGGCGGAGGAATGAATCTGTTTGCGGTGGAAAAGAGAAGCGAGCTGGAGACCCTCCTCAGGAGGTCCCGCTGCTCTGCGTTCCCTCTCCGGGTTTCAGGAAGATGGCCTCCCTCCTCGTTTGTTTTTGTTTTGTTTCCCCCCACACGGCAAACTGTCTCCGGTGTTTTAGGAGCGAAGCTGTGGGAGGCGCCCTTAGGTGTACATAGATCAACCATAACAACCAACAGATGCAGCAGTCGCAGGGTTGCAATAGCTGTGCGTTGTCCACACAACTGCTAAACACGCCCGCCCGTGAATAATGTATTTAACAGTGCGATCCTATACATGCCTGCCCAGCAGTCAGTCCCATTGAATATAACGGGGTTTGTTTTCAGGTAAGTTTTGTATAGGACTTTAGCCTCAGTCTTTTGTGTTGTAGGGACCCAAAAGAGTTGTTGAATGGAAGTTGTCCACAATAATATAATTTTAGTGTCTTAAAATTATTTGGCCCTCTCTTTTTTTTCCTGAAATTTGAGGTGCCTCCTGTGACTGGGCAGTTCCACACTACACTGTTATAGTGCTATTGTTCCACTTCCAACATCCCGTGGAATCCTGGGCTTTGCCGTTTAGGGAGAGGGATTTAGAATTCTCAGCCAGAGACTTCTTTGGCCTCAGGATTCCACAGGATGTTGGATTCCCGTTTTCCACAGGATGTTGAAAGTGGAATAATAGCACTGCAACAATGTAGTGTGGAAATGGCTTGTGTTTTGAACGGAGGGGCAGCTACCTAATTGTGTTTAGGATGACCATGTGTTCTGGGAGGAGTTCAGACAAGCCTTTAAAAGAAGATATGTTTCTTCCGAATATCTTATTTGGAAATTCATCCATTTCCAGAAGCTCTATCCTTTTACTGCTTACAATGTATTGAAAAAAAAAATCCGTGTCATAAAACTATAATGCAGACAAGTGACATAAAAACAGATCAATGGGCATAAATTCAATCCACCTTTTCTATTTTTCTCAAGCGTTATACCCATGGAATGGAGGGCTGAAGTGATGCACTGACTCCAAAACTACCACCACCCAGCTCAGTTGTTTCCTTACTTCATTTAACATGAATGTATACAGAGATTGTTTGCTAGATAAACACATTTAGGAGTGTCATTAATTTTGAAGGATAACCTTTTGCCATAGCATCACAACCCTTCAAACATGACAACACAGCTCCCATAAAAATGACAAACCATGTGGCACCTTTAAAACTCTAGTACATTTATTGTGGTATGACCTTTGTCTGTAGTCAAACATACATACCACAGAATAAAGATGAATAGGAGCAAGCTGGAGCTAACTAAATAAGCACAAGGACATGATTGTTTTCTAGCACATATAGGTATATATATCTGGCACAATGTGCTCTAGTCTTATAGTAACAGCATCATACATTTCAGTACCAACATAATTAAATGGTTATGCAACAAGTTTTCTTTGTTAGCTGTTATGTTTTCCTTGCCCCTTTATCCTCTTAAACTGCATTTATGTTTTAGAACTGTTTAGCTCAGCTTTTCACTCCTTGAAACTGAAGTAATCCACATGTGATGGTGAAATGGATTAAGTTTGGCGACAGATACAATAATAGTATATCAAATAAACTCTCTGTTTGCAGAACGCTATAATAAAATGAGTATCAATAAAACAATTGCCATCATAATCAGTACAAGTATTCACGTACTTCAGAGTTCTGGAGATTTAGGAAGGTCATATGGATAGGCACACCTATCAGAAAGGAACAAAGGTTGGAATGTATAGGATTTTAAGAAGAACTCATAAATGACTGAGTCTGCATATGATTCTAGGCTACCTGTTAACCAGGGAGCCAAGATGGTAGGATCAAGTCCAATGGACTAATAATCATCTTCAGCAGTGACAAGACCCTCAAGGAACTCAAGAGGGACAGAAGAAGATTTGAAATTAACCTCCATGTCAGGCCTGCAGTTAGAGAATTCTGGGTAGGAAATGGAAACAAGCAAGTGGGCATATTTGGAGCTTGGAGGATGTGCTTCCCCAGAAAATACTGCTATCGGAAAGAATGTTTGCCATGGTGGGCATGACCAGTTATTTCCTAGAAGAGAAACTGATGAGGCTAAAAGAAACATTAGCTTGTCCAAGGCCATTTCCTTGCTACACTGTTAATTATTCCACTTTCAACATCCTATGGAGTTCCAGGGTTTGTAGCTCAGGGAGCATTTAGAATTCTCAGCCAGAGAGCTCTTTGGCCTAAGTAAACCACAAGCCCCAGAACTCCACAGGACGTTGAAAGTGGAATAATAGCACTACAACAGTGTAGTGCGGAAATGGCCCAAGTAGAAGGCAGAAGTGGTCAGTTCAAAAACTTCTGAGTGTGTCGTTGTTTGCTCCTGTGGTAAGCATGTCTCTTACAGAAGGCACACTTCAAAGTTCAGAGACAAGTAACTTGGCTTATATAAACTATTAGGCAGACATGGGATCTCAGCCAAATTGCCCAATCATGGATTTGAACTCAGAGAACAGAGCAAAATACCCATTTTCACTGAAGACAAACTAATGATGCCCAGATAAACACATGGGTAACACACACACAGAGAGGGAGAAGGTAAGCTTGAAGAAAACTACACCAAAATAACAACACAGATAATTTGAAAAAAGCACAGACCAAATATTTTGTCCCACCATCCATGTTGGACAGTCCCTTTCTTATTATATTTTTCTGCCAGCTAGGCGCACTTCAAAACTACTGGCCAATTTGGTTTTCTAGAAATGCATTTGGGGCCTAGAGGCATTATTGGAAGTAAATATGACTTCAGAGGCTGATACCTCAGTGTAATATCCCAACCTCCCAGATTTCTTTTTTACTGAAAAAAATCAGAGCTGACAAGAAGTCTAGTAGATGTCAAGGAACATGTGGGCTTGTTAATACCTTCAGATATCATTGTTAGAGACCACAGAGTCTTCGGTGCTATGGACTAATAATTATGGATCTCAGCCGTATTTACATAAGGTACAGCTATATCTTTTTTGTGACTGTGTAAACATTTCCTAACAAGAAGACAGGGAAGAGATTATGCCTGCTTCTGTAAAATATGTATGGAAAGGAGCTTAAACACAGTCCAAATGCAGTATAAATATTATTTGTTTGTGTATGTTTCCTGCAAAACCTCTGGAGAAATTTCAGTTTTAATATAGTCGTTGTTTGCTGTGTGCCTTGAATTCATTTCTGACTTATGGCAACCCTAAGGGGAACCCATATTGGGATTGTCTTGGTAAGACTTCTTGAGAGGAGGTTTGCCATTGCCGTCCTCTGAAAGTGGAGAGTATGACTTACCTAAGGTCGCGCTGCAGGTTTTCATGCCAAACAAGGATTGAAACCTTTGTCAGCTGGAGTCCTAGTCTGACACTGAAAGCACTACAGCACACTGGCTCACAATATAGGTTATCTAAGTAATACCTTTACAATTACACATTTTCTTCATGCAGTTTACAGGAAGCCAGTCTCTGATAGTCCATGATTAGCATCAAGTATGCCTTTGACCTGAGCCCTAGATGTCCACATGTGGGCACAGACATCTGCTTTATCAATGATAATACTTAAACAAGGACCAGCAGCACATTGCTGCTCCCTGGTAATCATGAAAAACAGCATTAATGGATGAAAGCAGGTGATAACCTTTGTAGTTTATGCTGACCAAGACTGAAGTCCTATACCAATATAGTTGTGAGCAAACCTTCCTTAATAGGACTTACTTCTGAGTGAATGTACTTAAGACTGCTCTGCGAAGCACAAGGTGAAATCCAGTGGTACAGTCATGTTTCAATTGAAACTAGTACCACACTTCTCTTTTAATTGAAACCCCAGTACCTCTTTTAATAATATCTTTTGAAATACCAGATGATGATACATTCTGAGAGCTTGAATCATTCCTTTAAGAAAAATAACGGTAGCATTGTATCTTCCCCAGTTTAAAGGTGCACAGTGGAAATCACCTATATTGTGAACCAGCTGAAATACCTCCTTCTCAGTTTAGAAAGCTTTGACTGTCATTGCTGGGTACGACCAGGAGGTTTTTTTTTTTAATTTTAATATAACTACTCTAAAATGAACACCTTTGTGAATGTATAGTTTTGTGTTTTTTTTAATGTTAAATATAAATTAGTTTGTCCTTTCCCATCCCCTTAGTTTTTATGATATGGTTCTTCACTGTTAATGAGGACTAGAGGCATTTATAATGTTAATAGGCAGTATTTTATATTTTACATTTTATATCTTAATTACAGTGTTATAGAAATGAGTATCACGTATGAAATTACATGGAGTGGATCTCAGTTTTCTTGGAAAAGTATGCCAAAATGGTTTGGTGTAGCAACATTCTCTAAAAAGTAGAAAGATTCTTTCATTTCAAAGCCAAAAACTCTACTTTAATACAACCCCAGGTCTGGTCTTGACAAGTTGGAATCTGGATTCCGTCACTTTCAGCATCCAACACAGCTTCTGTGGAAAGGGATGAAACTAGACAGTCTTTGAGATAGCTCATCTCCTGTTCATCTCCTGTTTTGACAATAATGATAAAGATCTCAAAATGGTCATCAAATTGAAGAGGCTGGACAGCATAGAAATATGTGTGCAACTTGCCTTATATAGTAATTTGAAAGCTCTGACCGGAACCAGTTAAACACTCCAGCTCACTGTGATCGTTTTGAAGTGGAGTGTGGTGCAATAGCTTAGCCTCTCACATCACAACATGCAGAAACAAGAGTTTCTGTGTCTTTCCATTAACCTCCAATGTGACCTAATTAGGACAGATAAATTCTGGATACAGATCTCCATAAAGAATGCTAATGTAGATAAAGTCAAATAAAAATAGCTGCATGAAACTCTCTATTTAGGCCACTCCTAAAGAAGCCTAACCTGGACCCAGAAGGGGTTAAAAACTGTAGAGTGGTAGCCAATATTCTATTCTTGGCCAAGGTGCTTGAGTAAGTTGACTGCCAAGTAACTCCAGACTTCAGTGAAACTGGTTATCCAGCTCTGTTTTAGTCAGACTTCAAACCTGATTTTGGAACAGAAACTGTCATAGGTAACCTGTGGGATGACCTTTGCTAAGAGAGGAACAGATGAGGTGCAGTCCTATTGATTCTCCTGGACCTCTCTGCAGCTTTCAGTTTCATTAACCTCAATAGTTGATGTTGGGCTGGATGCCATGGATACTCTGTTGTGGTGTTTCTCCTCCTGTTTACATGGCCAATACTAGAAGATCAGGCTTGGAGATTGTTGCTCTATTCCCCGGCAGTTATGCTATGGGGTTCCACTGGTAGCTTCATTCTCCTTCCTGATAAAACAGTTATGAGGGATAGATAGCAGAGGGTGTCTGGAGATATAAATTGATGTCTCACCAATAGTTGGATGACAACTGGATGTACCTTTCCATTTCATCAAATCAAGATGAGGGAGTAGATGTGTGATCCTATTGGGACACAGATGGGTGAGCTATGGTTATCTATGCTAGAGAATTCATTGCACTTTTAGAAATGGTTTGGAAACTTCAGCTGGTCTAAAACTAAGGTAGTGAGATTATTAGTAGTGACCAGACACTGTAATCATATTGTGCCACAGTCTTCTGACATGCAGTCTTCTGACATACAGATACTATCAATCCTTTTCTGGGTCCACTTTGAATATTTAACCTGATGTTGGAAGATCTCAAAATGGTTATCCTGGAAGATTTCCATAGCTCAGGATTTCATGGCAGCCACAAGGTTGTCTTAAATGAAATTAACCCAATTTCACAGAGCAGGCCATATTTTCCATTTAGTCTTTGATCCAAGTTCTGGGGTGAATCATGTGAATATGTGGGAATAGGGCCCAAACAACCACAGTGTCATGGTAAGACTTTTTCAAGCTGATGTTTTCCCTCTACAGAGATAGAGGACCAATTTGGATGGGTTTCAGTGAATGCCAAAGTCAGGATCATACATGCCATAGCATTTCTGATTTCTATGTATAGATGCGATAGCTGGACAGTTAAGAGAATGCTGTCAAGAAGAAATTCAGCTCATTGAAAATGGTGCTTGAGGAAAGTTCAGTGGGTACAATTTTGCCAAATAAATGGGGTGAAGAGTGAATCAATCTGAACTCTCACTAGAACTTAAATGGAATACTATCATACTTTGGATATATCATGATACGACATAACTCATTGTAAAAGATGACAGTGGTGGATAAAGTGGAAGGTTGTAGGAAAAGATGAAGATTCCATTGCAGATGGATTAACTCAATAAAGGAGGCTATGGCCCTGAGCTTGCAAGGTCTGAGCAGGGCAAGTGATGGCTGGGCTCAGAGGTTCCTCATTCATAAGTCAAACAACTGCCACTGCTGAGAGTAAGGAAATACGATGGGTTCCTGAATGCTCTGGGGGATTTCCCATTGGTTAGACCTGTTGAAGCACTAGCACACTGTGGAATGTGAAAGGCTCTTGTCATGTTTTCTTCTGAGTAGGGCTGAAAAAGGTATTCCAGAAACTCAAAGGGAATGAAAAAGAGGATTTCTTGAGTGTCAGGAAACTGAGAAGGAGAATCCTGAAGGTTTGTTTTCACTTTTTCTTCTAAGTGATTTTTAGTGCTCTGATAGCTGGTGCACAATGATGCAAGCATGCTCTGGGACCTCCTAGGGGACTCTGGAGGTCTCGTAGGATGACATTATCATCATCGTGCATGACAACAAAGCCTGGCCAGAGGATAGTACTCATGTGCCTCCTACGATTCTCTGGTCACTACACAACTGTGTTGTGGGTAGCGGGGGAGAATGGTAAGTGTAGGGGAGAGAGACTTTTGTTGCAGGGATAAAAGAGAATAAACTATTTGCTCTCCCCTGCAGGAACAAATAATAATAAAAAGCACAGTGCTACTTCTGAGTGTCCTTTGCAACATTGTAGTGCTCATTCAGCTCCCTGAAATTGCAGAAGCTATACGCAATAAAACAAGCCAGACAACAGCCAAATGACAGCAAATGGTACAAGATTAACTGTGAAACTGATGAAAACATGCTAGAGCATATATTTTCTAACATTATGGGTATTGTATGGCAGTGAAGGCAGAAAAAAAAATTATGTTCTTGCTTCCTATTTAGTAGTCAAACTTCAATGGAACTGGGAATTAATAGCAACTGTTCCACTGAATGGAGGTCTAGAGATCTGGTGTGATCTTCTTGGTAAGCACTTTGAGGATAAAATTACTCCTTGAAGTGTTGACCTTGATGCTGTGAATTGGGCCAGCTGAGATGGCCAGTGCTGCATCTAGTCCAGATGTTTGAAATTAGTTTCAATTAATGTGGCCAAAGAATATAGACAAAGTTCTTGCAGTGTTGCATGCGATCACATGCTCTCTTGATCTTTCTTTCTTGTGGCTGACTTCAGCTAGCTGATATGGTATGTCTGGGTGAATTTTTCTTTCTTTTTTTTGTGTGTGCCTTCAAGTCATTTCCAATTTTCTTGGCAACATTTGTTCAGAAGGGGTTTCCCATTGCCTTCTTCTGAAGCTGAGAATGTCATCCAATAGCTTACCATGGCTGAGTGGAGATTCAAACCTGTTCTCTGGAGTCATAGTCCAGCATTACACCACACTGGCCTGGCACATGCACCCTTATGTGACTTCTGCTGGTAAAGTGATCTCGAGCCAGTATAGTGTGGTGGTTTGGGTGTTGGCCCACAACTGTGGAAACCAGGATTCAAATCCCTAATTGATCCTGGAAACCACTGAGTGACCTTGGGCAAGTCAAACTTTCCCAGCCTCAGAGGAAGGAAAAGGGAACTTCCCCCTGAACAAATCTTGCAAAAAAAAAAAACAACCCACCAAAATCCTGTCATAGGTTTGCCTTATGGTCTCCATAAGTCAGAAACAACTTGAAAGCACGCAACAACAGCACAGAATCATAAGACTCATAGAGCTGTAATGGACCCTATGGGCCATCAAGTCTAACTCCCTGCTCAGTGCAAGATCTCCAGCTAGAGCATCCACAGCAGGCAGCTGGCCAGCCTCTTTTGGAAACATCCAGAGAAGGAGACACCCCACCACCTCTCTAGGCAATTGGTTCTATGGTATTGCTCAACAGTTCTCACTGTGATGGAGTTGCTTCTAATTTTCAATCAAAATCTACCTCCCGTAACTTAAAACTGTTAGACGTAGTTCTACCCTCTGAGGCAGGAGAGAACAAGCCTACACCCTCTTCTTGGCAGCCCTTGAGGTATTTTAAAGAGTGCGATTGTGTAAATCACACATTCACTAACAATTCCTATTTGTAGATGCATATTAGAAACTTGCCTGATTTTTCAAACCTTCATGGTTTAGTTCAGCTTTGCCTCCTTTTTTTTTTATGGGAACATGTCATGTCTTGATTTTTTGTATTGTTTATATATATATATATATATATATATATATAATGATTTTTAATAAAACATAAAACATAAACTCTGAAAAGACAAAGAACAAACATACATAGCTATATCAGATAATTTTCATGTAGATAGGAAGATCTCTAAAATTAAATTTAAATATAAATAAATCATAGTAATATTATCATAATATTAATATACACATAATGGATGTAATACTTAATTTGATATTTTGTAGGATCTGCCTATCCGCCTTCTTGCTTCTTCATTGCAGTTCCATTCGTTCCTCTTCCTCTCTGGCTTCCTGACTAGGTTGTCCTTAGTATAACACATGAGCTATATACATGAGGATCCGTTTCTCTTATTTACTTACATCAAGGCTCTACTGATATTGTCCCTTGTATAATATTCATCTTAATCTTTATACAATATCCTAATATCTTTGTGCTTATCAATGTCTAATATATTTAAAATATACTTCTTTTCTCTTTTCTTTTCTCATATTGTTTCGATATTGAATATTTGATTATGATTGTATGTTGCTTTGAAAATATTTAGGCTTAAGTGGTTCATAAATTCCTAAATAAATAAATCACCATAGTGGCATTTATCTTTAAAATCCTGAACAGTTTGGGACTAGATTACCTGAAAGCTTGTTTCCTCTCATTAGTACCTGTTCAGACCTTAAGACCATTTTTGGTGGTGGCAACCTGTCTGTGGAATGACCTTTGCAGAGAGACTCACCTGACTCCTACACTGCGGCCTCTGAGGCATTAGAAGACCTTTTATTCTTGGCTTTTTTAGTTCTCCAGTTTTATTGTTCTTGTCTCTGCAGTGGAGAGAATTTTCAAAAACATTCCCCCGAAATGCGGGAAAAACATTTCCCATGTGTCGAGAAACCCTGATAAGAATCTGCACTGACAAGAATCTTTGCAGTTTGGCAAGTCACATTCTCAGCAAGTCACAGCCTCAGGCAAAGGCAAAGGCAACCCCCACCCCAACAAATCTTGCCAAGAAACCCCTGTGATAAGCTTGCCTTAGGGTCACCATAAGTCAGAAATGACTCAAAGGCATATGACAACAACAAACTTACTGTACACAGAATTTGCCTGTGTTTTTTTTTGCTCACAAAATAGCATTTTCTGTGCAAGAAACAGCACTTTTTAAGCAGAAAATAACATGTCAGCGCAGACATTATTTGCTGCACAGTAAGTGCTGTTATCTGTGCAAAGACTGTTGTTTCCTTCACAAAAATATGTGCACAGGAGAAGTCTCCAGCTGCAGCATTTTCCAGGCAGGAAATATTTCTGTGTATAAATACTGTGTAGAAAATAGTTATCTGAAAATGGTAATCAAGTTAAAGTCATAATGTATGTTTGCATGGGATAGGAATCCCACTAGAATTTAGTAGTCCTATTCAAACTGAGTGGCTCAGAAATTTAATATCTAGGAACAATTTGCACAGTCCTTCATCCTTTGATGCTCATCACTTGCACAACTTAATAAAGCCACCCTATTTCTTTTTGTAATCTTTTCCTCTCCAAAACAAGGGGGAAAATAGTATTAGTATTATTAGTATTATAAAAACAAGAAAAATGAAGCACTTTGACCTGTATCAACTTTATTGGTGGGACCATTAGTGAATGCATTTTTCTAATTCATTGTGAATGGTTTGGAATTCACCAACAGTAAATAGAAGATAACATTACACAGGCTTCATCTGGTCTATTTTAAAGTTTTACACTATTTATTTATTGAATTTGTATCCTATCATTCAGTCAAATTCCCAATATGTTCATCAGGATTTGAAAGTAAGGCATTTACTGACTGAAATCCAGAGATAAAATACATTTTAAATTATCCTAAAGTTCACCAAGAACCAGGGCATTTTATGTGGAAGCAAGTATTTCATTCATTCATTCATTCACTCATTATTTCTAATATTTATGTACTACTCAACCAGCTCACAGCAGGGTCTCACAGGAAGTTACGTGTCAACACATAATCACATAAGAAAGTACAAAAGTAAAATGAAATTGAAACCACAAGGCCGTTGGGACTGTGAAAAGATATTGGTGATTAAAGTGGACAATACAGTGCTGGGTGGTTGTGATGGAGACTAGGAACATTCTTTATATCTCACTTATAAAGGTAAGAACCTCAGATTAAGGGAGTACAGTATATCCCCACGGTGTGAAAAATCTAGGTTTCAAATCAAAATCCTGACAAGAAACAGCATCTAGTAATACTTGTTGAGTTATTGCTACTTTCTTCTGCTTTCTGCTTTCTATTGATTTCATCTTTCTTTTCAGGGTTTACATTTCATCACACCCATGGAATTTAACTGATCACATTCATCAGTTCCCAGCAGTGCTTGCTCTTTAGATAGTGCATAGGCAAAGAGGGGACAGCTTGCCCAGTCTTGGCTGTTCTGCAACACCAACTAGATAATGGCCAGACAGTATGCTTCAGCTTAAAAGTCCATCCTGATGAAATAATTTGGGGGTCCATAGGGGACCTGCTAACCTCATCTGGCTTCTTATTTCTTCTTGTTT